>CAJNOL010005784.1:0-10703 GCA_905250125.1 Rotaria sordida | reverse complement strand
ATCAAGTTTCTTGCACATATCGGGTGCAGCAAATTCGGAAGTTCCTAATTAAAAATGGCAGACAGCTACAAAACCATACAGAAAACAGAGAATAGGTGTGGGTGTGTATGAAGTCTTGTATTATTCCATACCCACACATCGCCATCTATGTTGCATTAGCATATTGTGAAAAGTACAATCATACCAAAATAATCATCGGCTTAAATTTTTACAAAACATGAAAATCTCACGGTACAGGGAGATATTTTATGTAAGCCTGGTGAAAACTCTATGGAAGTATTAGAAGGAATTTTCATTGTGATTTTAAACGTGAAGCAATGTGTCAGAGTATACTCGAATCTCTGAATATTCGGCACTATAATAGATACCAGAAAAAGATGTGACCTTGTACACTGTTTCACAATGGTCACATCGCAGTTTGAAGAGACATAGTTATGTTCTGTACACTCGATAGAAAATTTCTAATGTGCATAGACTGATGAAAATAGGGATAGATATTTTGTCATATAGCAGTGAATGAGTGATCGAGCAAATCAAATCGGTTTTTAACGAGTAAATTTTGCAGTATTGAAGGCAACATACCTGATTTTTGGGAATGTTGGACCTTGTGTTTACCCTTGGATATCATGAACTCCTCTTCAGACTTGGAAACAACTGGAGCGACTCTGAATTCAGGTGGCTTTGATGCATCTAAAAGATAATAAACAATGACATTATCATCTGTAGGACTTCACGTAAGTAATATAAAAATTCATGCTCCTGTTTGGGTGCTATGCCATATTCAATATAGAATGAATGAAGGATACGAGAGCAACAACACACTTGGTCAATAGTAGCGTTGGGACAAATTCAAAATTCGGCAGAAAGTTGCAGTTAAGCAATAATATGTTTCAGGAATACTTCATTATTTCTCGTCCTTATTTGATAAAGTCAGCTGATACTCCTATGAAATTTTCATATCTCTACTATTATTCGTTCGTGTTACACAACAACCAAATTGTGGCGCTTGATTCTCTCGAAGAAGATTCATCAGCAGTGAATCAATATAATATTCACGACAATCAGATATATATACTTGAAGAATTTCAGTGTGACCATTCCTCAAATTGGCTTATGGCACTACCAAGTTCTTTAGAGACATCAAGTAAATACAGCTTGAACCCTTGTCACTCTAAGCCTCCAGGAATATCATTCACGGTTTTGCTACAGAGAACACATATCTCTCGTTCACCCAAATCCCACTCTGTCCTAATTCTGTAATACAATTAGAAATAACATCTGCGAAGACACACACTGCTGCATAGTAGTCGAGATACTTCCGATCTCACGCGCTGCTATCTTCAGCTGCTGAGACATCGTTCTGCCATCCGCTGTGGAACATGAAGGATGCGTGCAAGTGAGTGTGTTAGTCATCTTCTCAGCTGCTCAGCTAGATCTTCCATTCAACCGCCATTCTCCTCTTCGGTTCGTTTTCGAGCTTTGACTCGTGCCTACACTTAAAAGTGAAAAATATGAACGCATGAAAGCCCAGCAATCCTTAATTCTGTCACGGTGGTAGAGTTATACTAAAATCTGTGTTTGAAATCAAATTTAAGTCAGATTGAACTTCGACCTTGAACACCTATTTCCGATGTTCACCAGAAATTTACCGATTAGATCTATATTTAATAATTTAGATGTGTAGATTTTTTTGATTTCTAATGTTGAATTATCACTTATTGCCGTTATTTTTTAGGTCTCAACCCAAGGGGGGAAAAGCGAGACTTCGTACTTCTGAAGTACGAGTGAAGTACAGTGAAGTACGGTGAAGTACGTGAAGTATGAAGTCTCGCTTTTTCCCCCTTGGGTTACACACAATGTGTCACCTGCTCTGTCTTCAGTATTTTTTGAGTTCTTTATTCCATAGCATGATGCTTCTCATTACAACAATCAAGACAAAAATTTTATTACAGTCAGCACAGAAGGTTTTTATTTTCTTTGCTGTCAGCATGCTCACTTCTCTTGATTGTTGTTCCCTGCTTTTCTAATAGCTACCAGCATAGCGCCTTCAGATATTGCGAGCAAATCCTTCCTTTTCTTCGAGCTTGTGATCAGCGAGTTTGCGCTTCGAACGACTTGCTGATTGTTGTCTCGGACTAGGTTTCAGCTTCTCAAATGATGTAACAAGGAGTAAAGACCGCACGAGACTCTCACGAAACTGCAGAATGGTCATGTCGCTCGTGGCATAATTTTTCTTGTAAATCAAATAACTATTAACTACTGCGATTCCAAATACCAATTCAAATGCCACCTTTTTATACCATTTTATTGACTGTCTGAGATGTGTATAGTATGTTGATAGTTGATCTGACAAATCACTACCATGTCTTCCGTCGTTATAATCTAGTGCAACTTGTGGCTTCATAATAGGCTCATTTCATATATTGTTTTTTCCAGTATCCACTACAATTGCTGAATGCGACGGTCTTGTGGATATCATCAAAACATCTCTTTTGTCTTTCTACTTGATTAACTATAAGCATATTGGAGAATACCAAGTATGACGTAAACGAATATATTGTCAGGAAAAGTCCAATATAGAACATGTGATAACATACTGGGAAAACTCAATACGTCATGTTGGTAAAAACCAGTATGTGATGCATAGATATAGCTGTCCATGTGATATAGCAATCAGAAAAAAGAAAACAACGAGCCAGCATAGAATGGAAAGGACAATGAATACACATAAAAATGAATCTGTTAGAGCTATTCTGTAATAAAACTAAATCGGGCTGAATATGTTAAAATTTAAAGGGGCACTTTAAACTTTAACTTTAAAGTAAAGTTAAAGTGTCACCCCTAATCTACTCCATCTTAAGAGAAACTAATTATTTTTGACAGACCATGAAGGATTCATGAAATTTCCTGAGGAGCACTTTCAATCGTACTGTTGCAGATTGCCTCTGATGTAACATTATAGCTATACTCACCCCGTCCCTTTGAAATCACATTAGATTTGAAACTGCTTTGTAACTCTTCCATTGGTTCAGTTGTCTTGTTTTTTTGCGGTGCCAAACAAATGCCTCGCTGCGTTAAAGCGGATGTCATGTAAGGTATTTGTTTGCCTTTTGTATCCGTGACCACGCCATTAGTCACATCTATAAGGAGCATAATAAGATCTTCCCCTGGACGAGTGATATTTTGTAGCAGATGATACGTAAACATTCCATTTCTTCTGTTCGGCGCTTCATCTTTGGCTATGGTACCAGGAGCACAAGCAAAAGCAATCAACATACCAGCTTTTGCAGCCATCGCCGCCATTCCTGTTGATGATGAGATTGATGATTTTGATTTTGAAACTCTTGGGAGCCAATAAGTGCGGCAACAGTCCAGTAAATACACAAGTACAAAAGGATCTTTGTCGGACATTAGTTCTAGGGCTCTTTGGGCATTGGTTGCACGAAATTTCAGATCGCCTAAAGTTCGAATGCGATCATCATCACATGGGATTAAATAGTTCTGCTCATCATGTTGAATACCATGGCCTGAGAAAAAAAACACAACGAGATCACCTGGTTTAATTTCGTCAGCAAAATCTTCAATTCCTTTTTCCATCTCTTCACAACTGAGATCTCTTTTGGTGATCACTAAGAATCCGAGTTTTTTGAGTGCTTCGGTCAAATCGTTTGCATCATTAACACAGTTATCTAATGGTGATTGTTTATACTTGTTGTTTCCAATAACCAATGCAATTTTCCGTCTTTTTGTGATATCCACAGCTGCAGCACACATATTAATTGTGTTGAATTAGCTTTATCTACAGTAGCAAAATAAAAAAATTTAGTCATGTCACATTCTTCATGAGTGAATCAGGGTGTGTGAGTATGGGTGTGTGTAGGTGTGTGTATCTGTTGTCGAAGAATAGAACAACACCCACACCCACCACAAGTTTGGATGTGGATGAACAACGCGTGAAGAAAAATGTTTATTTTGCGCTGAAATAAAAATTAAGATATTGAAGATTTGGAGAATGAGAAGGTTATTGTTTGACTCAATAGATATGTTGCTTCAGCATCTGTTCGAGTTCGTAATGCAGCAGTACAAGTTGTGATACCATTGTTCCCAAAAAATATCTAGAACGATACATGAAACTTATCCCCACGGCATAGACAAACAAAATCTTATAATGTAGGCGATGAATATTCTTGATTCACGTTTAGTTTACTCTCACTTTGGCGAAATTCCACGAGGTGTGTTCACGAAAGTGCAGTGGACTTTCGTCATTGGTGAATGTCCTGTTGGCGAAAGTCATACTGGCGAAATTCCCGCCACCCAAATTTTTATAGGCATGTTGGCACATAGCTGACTTGTCTTGCTTTTTGCTCTCCCTCGCATCAGTTCATCTGTAGTTATCATGGTTTCGCTGTAATCTAAAGTCATTTAGTGGGCATGCTGAAGATTTTCGCACCTAACATGATACATTGGCTAGTTCTCTTAATTTTTTTTGTTATCGGTTAAATAGATTCATTGCTAGCCTGACGATTGTCACGACTATCTTGAGCACACGGATGAGTTCTCCGAAGTTCTTTTACTTTGATTTCACATTTCTCTGTTGCTGGGAAATGTTCAGCGTCATGAAAATATATTGATGGCTAACTTGAAATTCGTCATGGTGAATTTTACATATCGTCTAATTGTTCGAAACTTTTCTATGTATCTTAGTAAACAAATGGATGTAGTTAACCTTTTCCGATTCTTTTGCATTATCAGGGACCCTACAGCGTTTCCCCTGGACAAAACACATTCATCGATTGTTCAAAGCTGCTTCCCGTCACAAACACATTTTAATGGATTGTTTTAGGCTCTCTTTTTCTTTTCTTACGCGTTCGCCTGTAAGTCTAAGGATATTGATGTAAGTCCCAAGCATCCCCAATATGACATGATACTCTTCGCAGGCACGTAGTCTAATGGATGTCGCCTGCAGCTTTTCTTTTTACTTTCTTGCGGCGCGTAATATCGCGGTGTCTAATTCTGTTTGCCCTGACATAGACATACTGATAGGTGGTCTGAGTATTTTTACGGGACCGTCTTACAGATCCCTATGTGAAGTTAAATATGTTGATGTTATTCTTATGATTTTCTGTATCGCTTGAAAATTCTCGCTGACATCCTGATAAATAGCCGGACGATTGCGGCTCCTGTGCCGTTACCATCATTCGTATTTGTGAGAGCTCGATTATTTTCTCCGTGACTCTCAGCGATTCGCATACTACTCGAAACTTTCAACTTTCATTTTGATAGATTTCTCTGTTGTTCGGAGCTTTATGGACTTATCTCTATGGATTGCTCTGTCGCCCTGAGATTTCTACTACCACCCTGACAAGTTGGTAGAAGGATCAAAATCTTGCACATTGATTTCGGAAGATGATCTTGTAGTCTAAAGTTTTGATCTGAATTTTGCTAGCAGCTGATTGGGGCAATGCTATTTTGTCAGCAGTTTGACGCATTGCTCCTGTAGTTCGAAGTAATTGACCGTTGATACTTCACATTACTGTCAGTGGTGAAGATTATCCCTCTGACTCTGCTACATCTTTGAGTGGAACGAAGCTTTCTGCTCTCAGTGTTACAGATTTTATTATGATTGAAAACTTTTCGTCTTTATTTTTACATATCGTTCTCTGACAGACAGATTCTGACCTTCATCTTTGCATATTGGGTTCCAACTGAAAGCTTTTCTACCGTTACTCTTACCCATGCCCAAAGTTTACCATTGTTTTCGTCTTCTTTTTATATGTGATCTCATTCAATTCGCAGTTGTATTATACAGATTACTGTTTCTTATCTCTTTAATAACTGAAATTGATGAATAGAATAGGAGAAAAAAAAAGAGTCAGACAAGTCATGTGACATAGAGACAACATCATACAATTGAGTTGAACAAAAAGACCAAAAAAACATGAGACAACTGCGAAATAGTGAATGAACACGACTGATAACTAACATCGATTGACAAATCGATCAACTCAAGTAAAGCTAATTATGGATGTCAATGTCATAGATATCTGTCTAAATCGCTTCGAATATTTGCAGCGTCTTGGTGTTAACTATATAATATTCAAAACAGTTTATTCTGCTTCTTGAACCTTCCTAATAATTTACTCACCACAGTCAAGTAATTGACGCCGAAATGTTCTGGGTAATTTTGATCGTGCGTTGTTGTTGATAGAATTTTTTTGCATCTGACACCTTTGGATTTTTTTTTCGAATGATTCGTATTTTACTTTTGCAGCATGGCAAACCTTTGTGTTCTGTTGCTGTCTATATTTGCCTTCTTTTTTTTGTTTTTTTTTAATCTTATAAAATTCACCGAAAGACGACGACGAGTGACGACAAAGAAGCAAAATAGCTCATACTTGTGCAATGACATTCATTTCATATGGAGTACACAGATTGATATTTGTTTCGGTATGATTCGAGATGGTTAGGATCGTTCATAGACAGTGACTAGCAAGGAGACATTTCAGTGCATCTATTTTCGATAACTCGATTACTAATAGTTAATAGAGCATGACTGTTCTAAAAAAGTTCTTGCATCTTATTTCATGTTGAAATAAATAAAAGTTACATTAGCATGAACATGAGTCAATTTTTCTTTAAGATGGTACAAAGATTAATAATTACCAGTATAATTCATTTTTCAATTTAGATAGATATTTTAGAAGATTCGACGCTTCGTCTTCTCAACAAAAAACCAGGAAAGAGAAAAACATTTAGCTTGCTCATTTGAACTTGAACTTCAAAAATACTTACATTCCCAAAGAAATATGTAGAACAAAAATCAGTTTAGTTTTTACCTGATTCTTATGAGACAAACTAATCTTTTAACATTGCCTGTTGTGAATATAAAAATTGAAATGGTAGGTTTAGACCATTTTAAATTCTAGCGAGTATATGTAAGATTCTTTTGAATGCATTCTATCGACTACGGAACCACAAAAATTTATGACACACGTGACAATGTCGACCAGAACTGCCATCCTAGCGTGGTCTGCTCCTGTCCAGATTAGATTAAGCCTGAACTGCACACCAGGACAGGCTGAAGTTTGTGGTCTGGATGACGCGTAGTCATATTTTTTGTGTATTGATTGATTTTGACTAGGAGTGGTATTGCAGATTTAAAATACCCTGGTAAATTTGTTGAAGTTAAAGCTTTACTTTAAACTCTGATAATCACAGTAAAAGTAGCTTGCTTTAATTCTAAGACGAACATTTGTTGCATGTCCCAATTTCCATCATTTTACGTCTGTCTTGTCGTACATGATGTTCTGAATGTATCACTTAATTAGATCCTGTGATAAATGACAGTAGAGTATAGTAATGATATGAACTTTTCCTGTCGATTCTAGCTTAGCTTTAACTGCGAAGGTTCAGAGTAACATCTCACTTTGAAAGTGGAAACTAAGTCAAAAGTTAGTATAAATTCTTGATGATAGATGCTTCTTTTCAACTAATTTACCTTTGCTTGTAGTTTCACGTGGACTTATGATTGAGCTAGAATGTGTCTCAATAGACAAGAAGAATGAATACACAATAGGACTGGAGCTGACTAGTAATGCAATTCAGCTTGATGTCATTCAGTAGACGAAAATAAGTACCAAAATTTTTCGATCGACATTAATAGTATCTTCTACTTTCGATTTGTATGGTTTCTTTCTGACGAAACATATTTTTTAATGTCATAGAACAGCACTGATGGAATTAGAATTATTTGAAAGTTTAGTTCTTTGTATAAACAAGACAGCTTTTTTCAGTCAATTCTGTATATTTTGATTTTCTATTTAGTGGAAGAGTTTGTAATTCCATTATCTTAATTGAGAAAGAATAAACATATGATTGAGATTAGCGCGAAGAAATAAAAAAAATGTCTGATACATATTGTGCAATTATACCCATAAATCTAATAAGAATATTCAACACGTGTATTCTGTTCTGTTCTCCCAAAAGCCTGCAGTCTAGGCCAGGCCAGATCATAGGCCAAGTAGGTCTTTTTTTAGCCTGGCCTGCTTCTCTTACAGGGCTGGACACACCAGGCGACAAGGTGAGACCGAAATATGCACATCTTAAGATTTGTTTCAGAATGAAACATCGATTAGAATTTATTGCCATTAGAAAAAATTAGTATATAACATGAGCATGTTATTTTCTATAATTTTTTTTCTGTGAAACTGTTTGTGATGTCCCAGTGATTCAATGATAGCAAAGTTTTAATGTCTTTTATCTACAGACTGTCAATGCTTACTATCCATATCTTCATAAGAATGTAAATTATAAAGCACAAATATAAAATACTTATCTTTGCTATAGGAAAAATGAAAAGTTAAATGAGATTGTAAAAAAGTGAATATTTTTTTTTCTGTTTGTTTTTGTTTTTCTTCAATATCAAATACGAATAAATTATATCCTGAATTCGAATACGTTTCTTCATTGATCTTCTATGAATGAATTCAAAATTGTATGAAAATACAAAACAAAATTTATCTATTGTATCATTATGTTTACTGGAAAATGATAAATGATAATGATAAAGCATATTTTATATAACTCATCTTACACTTATGCTAAAATTTTGATGTTTAATTAGATCATATAAAAAAAAGAAAAACAGAGCTATTGATTTTTTTTATTTGTCTTCTTCGTAGTTATTTTAAATTTTCATTACCGATTATCGCTAAAACGAAAACTTCGAAGAATGGCAGCAACATTCGAGATAATCATTGTTTCTATTGTAATTTGTTTTTATTATCTCAAAAAAAATACAGAGTTCTCACTTCAAAAATCGTCATATTATGGAGCAAATTGAGAAAAAACGGAACTTCGTAACAATGTTTGAACGAAAACTATACGACTCTCCAATCTTTAGACCATCGCGTCACAAAATAGCGATTCGAATGGAGTGTCTGGCACACGAACTAAGGTCATCGTATGAACTTGGTGCGAAGCACACTCTCAAACTGGACTCATCATTTATGAGATTATCAAACTTTCCAGTTAGTCGAAACGTCGAATTCAAGGATGAAAAACATATTTGCAGATTGCATAAAGTGTAATGATGAGTTGATTGCACGTTTAACGATGCAAGCCACAAATAGATTATCAGCAAATAAATCGGATTTTTCGTTAATTGAGAATCAGTAAAGACTGTGATTACATGTTTGCATTGGTAAGGGTTGGTATTGATATGGGTATGGATTAGAAGAAAATTAATATTTAACATCATCCACATCCACACTCACATCTCACACCCATAGTTTGTCTTCGTTTTCATTCTCTCGTAGCCTTAAAAAGAAAGTTGTCAAAGATTTGTCATTTCGAGGCTCTATTTGTAAGCGAATGGAACATCTTCTGAAAAATTTTTAAAAAATGGTCTTATTTCGATCTCGATACTTTCATATCGCGCTTCAAGGAGTGCTTTCTGAGTTTTCGTTATCGTTGACGAGACTATCAAACTTTCGACTACGTCGAAATTTCCAATTAACAAAAAAATAATATCGTGGTCACCAGGCTTGTTTTAGGGGCGTGGATCTGGTTGAAGACGAGGCCCACATCTACATCCACACCCTGAGTCGAAAACGACTCAATTCTATCAGTTGTAACAGACTTCAAAAATATTCACCCATTTTGATACAACACTTCGGAAAAAAAACCGTCGATACAGCGCACATTAAACTTGACTGTATACCAGCCGTAATTTTCACATGGATAATTCACATCAACTCTGTAAAAAGCTGCAAGTCCCAATTTAATCTATTGTTGGGTTCGGATCTGGGTCAAGTCGACAAAAACGTTGACCCGCAGCCTCCTACAACTCTCACTCTGATTCTGATGCAGGGCTGTAGTTCCGGCAAGCTCTATTTTCATTATCATTGCGATTGCCAAATATGTTATAATTCTTTGAAATTTGTTCTAGTATGAAATGAGTTGACACGGTCTCTACAGGATTAGTTTGAAGAATTTTATTCACTGTTCTGGAAGGAAAAACTTTATTTAAGAAAATGAAAATAAAAACTAAATTCAATTAAAAATATCAATATCTAATTGCCATTGATTTTTTCCTTCCGAAGTACGTTTCCATATAACTTGATAATTTCCTTTATCTAATGAATGTTGATATGAACTTGTTTCAATTAATCGATCATTTCCTGCTTCTAAAACAGTTCCTGTTGTTAAACGTAAATTATCAACACCAGCATCTCGTGCAGCTTGCCAAAATTTTTTAATTTGTTCACGACCTTCATATTTATTTTTATCAGGTGGTAAAAGTTTTCCTTCAGATGTATAAAGATTAACTAATTCATCAAGTTTACCAGAATTAAAAAGTTCTTCAAAACGACGATTAGCAGCATCAATTGTATGAAATGATGTCGACATGATGACTATAACAAGTTTTCTTTTTTTGTTATAAATATTTATTATAAAGCAGTAACAAAAGTATTTATATCTCTTCTGATAAGAATAAATTTTGTTTTGTAGTTATATTTATAAGATAAGAAGATTTTTACCTTGATTCAAATGTTTTTCTTTTTTTTTGTTTTTAATGAGCGATTTTCACTCTTTTGATTTCAAATTATAATCACAAATATATAGAGAAATAAGAAGCAAAAAAAAAAACAAACGAAAACAACGTTATTATATCACAAAATTGACACGGTTATTTATAATTA
>CAJNOL010005783.1:0-10704 GCA_905250125.1 Rotaria sordida | reverse complement strand
AAACCTAAAGTTTATTACAGCTTTAATCTTTAAGAAATAGATTGAATTATTTTAGGGAATTTATTCGATTATAATAATTATCCATATCGTGCTAATCAAGCAAGAACAGATGAAGAAACTTGGGATGATGTCGAATGATTTAACTTCATTGAAGATCGTCTAGATCTAGTATTAAAGACATCAAATATTTTCAAAAAGAAACATTTTTTAAATAAAAAACATCATTTATATATCGTTTTTCAATGATGCCACTGTAATTGAATATTATCGGAGCCGTTCAAATCTTCCTTCGGAAGAACTAGAAAGACACGGGATTCTACAACAGATCTAATCGTGTTTTATCGGATTGTGATACCCACATTTCGAACAGCATTATGCCAGAATAGATCTTTTCGGATCATTTCGAATCCGATAATTGTATTCATCTAACTCTGAACTATATTACACCATAAGATATTTGTTAGTTATGTTTCTAAAGCTAGCTACCTTTAGCAACTTTCAGTTTACAGCGCGGTTTTGATACTACGCTGATTTTTGTCGCAGCTGGGTGAAGCAGCGCTAAGATTTCTGCATCTCTCATCTCTTGCATCTAGTATAAGTTTATCTTTTCATTTAACTTGAAGATTAACGCTCTTTTTGTGTATATTGATACTCTTATTGTTGAAATAATTTGGTTTGTTCTTTATTAACTATTAGTATTAACTACACTGTAAAAAAAAATAGGTGTTCTAAGAAACTTTGAAGGTTTCGCAATGGTTTTCGAAACCATTTTAAGTTCCGTGGGATGAAAAAGGTTTCGTAGTCTTCATACTGAACGTTTTTAAGTTCCGAAAACCGAAGAAGGTTTCGAAGTTTCACGACGAAACCCCCTAGAGTTTCGCGCACTGTGTACTGAACTTTCGAAGGTTTCGTATGTTTTGTACGAAACTGTTGACAGTTTCATAGAGCATCTAAAGGTTCCGTAGTAGTTCTACGAAACCTTTCATAGTTTCATAAGTGCTCTTATGGTTCTGAAGATGTTCCACGAAACCAGCAGTGGTTTCGTAAAAGATATACCGAACCCCTACATTGTTTACGAAGCTATGAATAGTTTCGTACAATTTATACTGAACCTTTTGATATTTTACGAAACCCCTAATAGTTTCGTAGAACAAACAAAGGTTCCGTGTATCTTATACTGATCTATTAAAAGTTTCGCAAAACACCAGAAGGTTCGGCACGCATTTTACGAAACTTTTCGTAGCTTAGTAAATGATCTAATGGTTCGGTATATCTTTTACGAAACCATGGCTAGTTTCGTACAACGTTTCCGGAACTACTAGAGCACTTATGCAATCATGAACAGCTTCGTAGAACTAATACGAAACCTTTAGATGTTCTGCGAAACTGTCAATGGTTTCGTATAAGACATGCAAAACTATTATAGACGTTCAGAAACTATCAATGGTTTCGTAAAAAATCTCCGGAACCTTTGCGACATTTACAAAACTATGCACGGGTTCGTAGAAGATATGCCGAACCATTGCATCATTCACGAAACTATCAATGGTTTCCTGTCACGTATATGAAACCTTTAGATGCTTCACGAAACCATCGATGGTTTCATATATTTTGTACAGAACCATAATAAAGGTTGCGAAATCAATAATAGTTCCGTACAAATTGTACGGAACCATTCTACTACTTGCGGAATTAAGGGTGGTTCCGGATTATACGTATGGAACCCTTCGATGTTCTACGAAACTATCAATGGTTTCGTACAATGTATACGGAACCATTTTACTACTTGCGGAACTACAGGTGACTCCGTGTTCTAGGTACAGTACCTTTAGATGTCCTACGAAATCATCAATGGTTTCGTATATTGTATACAAAACCATGATAAAGGTTGCGAAACGTTCAATAGTTCTGTACAATTTGTACCGAACCATTTTACTGCTTGCGGAACTAAGGATGGTTTTGCGTTTCATATTCGGAACCTTTAGATATGCTACGGAACTATCAGTAGTATCGTATAATGTTTATGGAACTATAATATAGTTTACGAAACCACCAACAGTTCCGTACAAGTCATACGAAACCATTTTACCTCTTACGACACTAACGGTGGTTTCGTATTGTATATACGGAACGATTATAGGTTTCGTACAATGTATATGAAACGATTATGTAAGACTTGCAAAATTGTCAGAAGCTTCGCATAGTAAATACGATATATTTTGATATTCTAGAAAGCCGATAATGGTTTCGTTGGTTAGCTAAACGCTCCATTCCATTGCATGACATCAATGATAGTCTCGCAAAATACATTAAGCTTTATCAATTTTCCCATAGAGACTGTTCAAATTCTAGTAAGCAATGACAGGGTCGCTCTGCTTCGCTCTGCTTCGCTTGAAAGCATATACCATAATGAATACCATCGAAAATTTCTTATGTATTCGTTTGGCTAAGAATATTCCGCTGTTCGCTATAATACTTTACTAGAGAACACTCATCGACACAAAAAAGCTTATTAGCGAACATTGGAGGTATAAGAAGGGAATATTGAAGAAGTGTCCGTACAAATACATAATGCACAAGCCAGAGAAAAAGATCAGGGGATGGCACAATCAGATGATCATACAGATAATGTCAGGTTTATTTATCGACTCCAGATACTAGTTAACCGAGTGTCGAGAGATAAATTGATAATGTTTAGAGCTCACCGAAATAAGACAACCACATTTTGGATACGGGTCTGAGTGTGGGTGTACGTTTGAGTGTCGTTTTGATTCTTTGCTTTATCCGCACCAATCATCCACCCACACCCATAATTTTTACTCTTACCCAATCAACGCTTTCTAGACTAGAATTTTCCAAAACATATGCATTTATTACTTCACCCGATATTTTCATTCGCGTACTATCATTTATAATATTAAGCACCAACATTGAGTAGTTAATAGATATCTATAAGTAGAATCATCAATTAGGTAATCTAAATCGATGAAGATCACCATGCAGTAGATGATTAATATGTATGAAGACCAGCAATAGGTGAATCACCTGCATCATCGAGGGCCAACATTAAGCATATGGTCAATATCCAGGTCAATTATGCTCGGCTGTACACAGTCATATGCCAACTAATTATGGTTGACAAGAGTGACCATTTCCGCCAGACCTTTACAACAACTGTAAACGACGCTCCATGGCATATTACAGTCAGTGTACATGACACCCGTAATAGTCAGTCGTAAACGGCTAATGCATCGAAACGGCACCCGTGTACGCTCTTTGTAAGCCAACGTAAAACGACGTATTCATGAGCAGTTTACGGCACTTCCTTCTGCCAATAGTTAATGACAGGTTAGGTTGCATTACAACGATCGGAAACAATGACTATGAACAATGGTTGCTGACGAGCATGGTAGCAACACATGGACTGTAAACAAGCGTACCATAAACCATTGTAATGTACCGTACACGCTAGATGTTATCGAATAACGTATCCACCGATAGTCAACAACCGTTTAACTGATAATACATCTATCCCGAAACAACCTAACGAAACAGCCATTCTTTTCGACTATTAACTAAGTGAGAACGATGTACCAGATCATCGATACATCTCAACTCACAAATCAGATGGTCAGATAGCACTTCACTGCTATAAGAAAACCCCAGCACTTCGATGTGTAGGTCCTTTAGAAGAGCATCTCCGAGACTTCAGAAACGACTAAAACGTAACATCAACATGGTCTCGAAATGAGGAAAAAGAAGGCTCCTACAATTTCATCGCTCAACTTCATTTGACCGATCGAATCATCGAATTATGTTCGTTGCTCAACCTGAAGCCGGAGATCCACACATATACCCCACCATTCGATAGAGCATTCCTGATAACTCTAGAATCGGCCCAAACATGACTAGTACTTGTCCTTGCAACAAGGAAGAAAAGCCATACTGGAATCTGATTGGTCAATTTAGTTGATCAATGAAGGTGCAATATTCTATTTCTTTATGGAGAGCAAGGATGGAACTCACACATATACCCATCATTCGTTAGAGCGTCTCCGATAACCCTAGAATCGGCCCAAACATGACTAGTACTTGTCCTTACAATAAGGAAGAAAAGCCCCCTGAAATCTGATTGATCCATTTAGTTGATCAGTGAAAGTGCAATATCCTATTTCTTTATGGAGATCAAGGAGAGAACTCACACATATACTCACCATTCGATAGAGCACTCCCGATAACCCTAGAATCAGCCCGAACATGACTAGTACTTGTCCTTGCAATAAGGAAGAAAAGCCCCCTGAAATCTGTTTGGTCAAAAATGATCCAATCGAGTTCTACACAACGTCACTAATCATTCACCGCTTTGTTTCGCGTCACACTCATATATATATACCAGTAACTTAATGACCTCTTTATCGTATTATAGACAGGTGCAATGTAAATATTTTCTAAAGTGATTCCTTGTCTTGGCTGGTATTCTATTTCATCATTTGTAAGCAAGGTGAAGACCTACACATAGACCGATCATTCGATACAGTATTCTCAGGAACCCTAAAATAAACCCGAACATGAGGAGTACTTGTCCATACAAAAAGGAAGAGAAGCCCTTCCAAAAACAGATTGGTACTTGGCTGGTGTCCTATGGTAGTGTATACGACTGCATAGTACACGCTGAAGCACGGCAGTGATATAGTCCATGGAAGTACGGCCTAGATATGGTTGATTTTAGTTGCTGTAAAAGTTGATCTAGATATTTATGAGAACTACCACTATGGAAATTACCTAAATTATTGATGATCACCATTGAATAGATGTGTAAAATCTATAAGAACCAGCACTAGGAGAACTATCTATATTACCAAGGATCGGTGTTGAGCAGATCATCGTTATCCATAAGGATCACTAGCGATTGAGGTATCAATAATGCTAGCGACAAGTTTTGGCAAGGTGGTGGATAGTTATGCGACGGAAGGTCAATTAGATCGTGCATAGTGTGGCTAATCGTACGTGTAGTTTGGTACATTAGAAAGTTATATTTATTAATATGCATTTTTTATGTTTAGGTTGATCATGGCTGGTTATTTGAAAGTATGTTTTATTTGTGTATTTGAAAGTTTTCTTTTCTTGTTATAGATTGATTCGAAGTTCTGATTTAGCGGCAATTTTATTTGGTTCATGCTTGATTTTTTCTTTGGCACTGATTGATTCTCAATCGATACTTAAATGCAAGTTTACTTTAAACATATCATCTTATTTCTATTGTACATCTATATCATTTTCCCATTTAGGAGTTAATTTATTTCATTGTGTAAATTGTTTCTTTTGTATTTCAGATTCAAATGAGCTCTTGAGTGTGATGCTACTTTATTGGCCTTAATTACTGACTATTTGTTTACTGTGGATGGGTTTGCAATCATCATGTGAAAGTAAGTTTATTGATTTTAGTTGGTAGTTTTCTTTTGAGGAGAGTCTATTGAGATATTTGAGGTATATAATAGTTGTCGTTTCGTATCTAATGAGGTAGCCCTTGAAAATGATAATTCGCTTTCGAGTTGAGCCTCTGTGCATAAGTTAGTTGTCGGTGAGATAAGAAAATTCCCTGAAGGATACTTTTCATTAGCTCTTCCTTCGAAGATTATCCTTATGTTATACTGGAATTTTAGTTGAATGCTAACGAGCAACCCTATGTAGATGTCAATTTGATTTTGAGTTCGAGCCATGTGTGTCAGATAGATGTAAGTGAAGTATGAAAAACTCTAAATGAACGAGGGCTCATAAGTCTTCTTTCGAAAGTTATAGCCATTCTCTTTGAATTTTAACTTGTAGTGCTGTAGATATCAGTAAGTAGAATGAGACTATTTCTGTTTAAGATTTTATGGACGAAACAGTCTATTTATGAGGAGAAGGTCCCAAAAGTTTTACTTCAAAACAATGCATCTTTTCCAGAGATACTCAAGTTCAACAATAACACTCGTGTCTCACGAAAGATGATGAAATGTTGTATTTTTTGTGAACTTGAATGTCTCTGGAAAAGACGCATTGCTTGAAGTAAAACTTTTGGGACCTTCTCCTCATAAATAGACTGTTTCGTCCATAAAATCTTAAACGGAAATAGTCTCATTCTACTTACTGATATCTACAGCACTACAAGTTAAAATTCAAAGAGAATGGCTATAACTTTCGAAAGAAGACTTATGAGCCCTCGTTCATTTAGAGTTTTTCATACTTCACTTACATCTATCTGACACACATGGCTCGAACTCAAAATCAAATTGACATCTACATAGGGTTTCTCGTTAGCATTCAACTAAAATTCCAGTATAACATAAGGATAATCTTCGAAGAAGAGTTAATGAAAAGCATCCTTCAGGGAATTTTCTTATCTTACCGACAACTAACGTATGCACAGGGGCTCAACTCGAAAGCGAATTATCATTTTCAAGGGCTACCTCATTAGATGAATATACCTTTGAAGGTTTTGTACGAAACCTTTTCGACATCATTTTGGAAAGTTTTTGTACGGAACCTTTTCTACGAAACCTTTTTGGCTTTTTCCTCTAAAGGTTTGGTACTGAACCTTCTGTGCGAAACCTTTTAGACTTTTTCCGATAAAGGTTTCGTACTGAACCTTGTGTACGAAACCATTTTTCCCATTCATCAAGAAGAAGTTTCATACGAAACCTTCTTTTTGCGAAACCAAGAAAGGTTCGGACGGTGTACCCGCCGTCAGATCCTTTTTTGGTTTCGCAAAGTACCTTTTTTTTTTACAGTGTACTAAAAAGAGATCATCGGTATTTAATCCATATACATCTTATGAACAATTTTATACTAAAGCTCAAACAACAACTTCGATCACAGCTGCAAACATTTCTCATCAATTGAATGGACTTTATAATTTGAAACAATGGACAACCTAAGAGAAACCATGGAAAGTATGGAGGATATGATAAAAAAAGCAAATAAACTGAGAATTCCATGCGATTCACCTGGAGGTGATGTTTTCAAAAATAGATTCTATCAGACATTCAAACTGAGTTTTGATCACCATTCAGGATCCCTATAGTATTGTCGATGTCATCTGGTTAGTTCGTCTGTTTGTCTTAGAAGAAACTATGCAACTTTTTTTTTTGTTTCCTTCTAAACAACTACAGCATAAACAGTTTTCAAAAAGCCTTGAGTTTGATCTCAAATGAAAGATTTTGATGAGTTTTAAATATTTCAATAAAAGAGTTTATGTTATAAAAGTCTATATTGAGAAGGAAATATCTGAATAATAAAACTTTTTTTATTGGAATATTTAGAACTCACTAAGGCTCTATGCCACTTTTTAGCCCGTGAGAACTTTGAAACACAACATTAAGATCCAATTCTCTTGAAAGCAATTAAAAATACACTTTTCTCAGAGAAGAGTAAAATGTAAATTATTTCTTTTCTTAGTAAGATGACAACGTACGATTTTCACCATTTGATTCAGTTTATTGATATCTACTAGGAAAGGTGTATTCCGTTAGCGGTATTAAATGTCGATATGCTTCATGTGAATTTAAATCTTCTGTGAATCTAAACTCTTCAAGTTTCTTTGCAAGAAAATTTCATCAGTGACTATGCTTGTGAGTAATGGATTACTATTTTTTCTTTGTATTTTATTCTAGTAAAAATGTGTGGTAATTGGTCAAACTATTGATGCTGTCCTAGTAAGCTAAATAATAGATCGTTCATCTATACCGGATGTTGCAAAAGTTTTGCGACATTTTTTATTTTGCATATACCTCGGCTTAAGAGAATGATAAAACCTTGATTTTTTTGGAAAAAATGCGCTATGAAAAGCTCTACAAAAACTGTATAAAGAGATTCCTATTCATTCGTTCTGATGGTTTTCTCACACTCAATATGAACAACCTACATGATAGTGCTACTTCCCAGCGTATTGAGCATAACAAAAATGTTTGGAAGACTTTTTTGTTTTGCAATAGGGATTTGTTCATACAGCTTGTGTAGAGCTTTCTACGGTGCATCGTTCAAAAGGAAAATCAAGATGTTATCACTTCCTCAATCCGAGACATACGCAAAATAAAAAAAGTGTGGGTGTGGGTGTGGGTGGGTGTGGGTGTGGGTGTGGGTGTCATTCCTCTCTTTGCTCACTCCCACACCCCACACCCACACCCACACCCACACCCACACCCCACACCCTGGTTCATGCAAAAGTGAAATGTTTCAAGCTTCGACAAATAATTGCGAATGAGTTGTTCCCAACAGTTACCATCTATCTTACTACCTTGAATGTTAACTTTTAAATAACCTAAATTGGGCATCTGTTGTATAAGTCTTATGAATAAATGTTCCTGATGCTTGGTAAAATTTGTCGTAAATTTGATAATTGAAGGTATAGTTGATGATAGTTCTTCATAAGGATGATCGAAAAGAAATGGCGCAATGAAATGTTGTAGGTTAGGTGTATGCTCAAATAGACGATCTATTGGAGTTAACCATATTTCTACACCATTCATATACAATATTTAAAATTGTTCGATAGTTTGGGATGTTATGGTTGGAGTAGGAATACTCAAAGGTTCGTGATTGTTTTGTGGTAGTAGACACCAATGAGTAAGTTTAGGTAAACTCCAGATGGTGTTCATAAAGATGAGACTATTTTCGACATCCTTTGGAAAGAAACATTGTTTGAAAGTCAAATGAGTAAGATTTGATAGATGATTTAGTTGCAACATAATGTTAACCATTGTTTGCTGAGAACGAATATATGATATAATGATAATGATTGCAAATGAATGAATTGATAAAAAGTAAAACCATGAAAAAAGAATTGATTGATTTGTTCCGGTGTTTTATCATCGTCCGAAAGGCAAAGTAAAGTTATTTGATCCAACAGTGTTGGAAGATGTCTTCGACAGATACTATCAAAATAGTGTTTGGATAAGTTTCGAAAGTCAAAAACATTTCTTCGAAAATGTTCGAGTAGAAGAGAATCAAAACGAGCATTGAGATTATAGAATGCGCGAACAACATCAGCGGTACAAAGAAACTGAAACACGTCATATAACAACTCATTGGCGCACGATTCTAGATTCATGTTTGGCTAGCACACTTGTGCTGTGATTTACAATTATTAAATATAACTCAATATCAAACGTGTCAGGTGCCTTATATTCACAACTGACAAAAAAAGAGATAGGGCTCACCCCTTTTTTTCTGCTTTTTCTTTTTGATTACACGTTGTTAATTTTAGTGTTTTACTTTTCGCTTTGTCATCAGAATGATGCTTATTTAGATAAGGCAGAGAAAAAAAACCATTGACATTCTCTGCCATGCTCTCTTTGTCAATCGCTCACAGCTAGTGATTGGAGAGGTTGTCTTCATTTTCTTCGTATTGAGGGTGTGGGTGGGTGTGGATTTGGGTGTTGGTGTTTATCGCCTCTTCACTCATATCCACATCCACACCCTGATGTATTATCAACATATACGTATAATGAATGCGGAAACTTCGGATTTAAATCCGAGAGTTATGTGTACTTCAAAAAGTGAATGAGACAGATGAGTCGTTCTAGAACGTGTGGATATCAAAATTATACTGGGGAACCTACCCTCTAAACTGTTGGTTTCTATTGAGTATTGCCAAACCAATACGACTTGGGACCGAATACAGCTCAAATTTGAACTCTTCCCCTTGATTTACCCTAAGAAACTCCTTTTTCCTATAACTTGATTTCTATTGGTCACTGCTCAACCAATAGTATTTCGATGGAAGTGGAATACAGATTCGAGTTCTCCATCTCAGAAAACCTCGAAGTATCATCACTGTGATCGGAAGATAGAGCTCGATTTGTGGATCAATTAGATCGTGGACAAAAATCTAACCTAGTTATCTTTAATTATCTTTGTCATAGATGAGCCAACCTTCTTGTTTCTTTATGTTTTATATACCATTTTGTAGCTCGTGAAATTCTCTATCGAATGGTATATAACAGTTGGGGTTTTAGTTGAGTATGATAGGAAAAGTCTTTTACGAAAGTGGGGATGGGTCGATCTTTTCATAGGGAAGGTGCAGGGGAAAATGAGTATTTTTGCAATAACTCAGGAAGGGCTCGGCCAATCCTTCTCATCTTCGAACTCGACCGAGATATTGTTAAGACTGAACTGTGTAGAAAATTTCATCGCGATCGGACTCTCCTTTCGAAAGTTATCGAATAAACGGACGGACGGCCGGCCGGACACACTGACCGATTTTAGTAGTGTACTCACTTTTTGAGTACACAAAAAGGTGTCAATAAATGCAATGTGAAACTGAAAATTCATGCATCTGTTGTATACTTCTATTCATAAAAATACACTAAATGAATTTCTATATCATAATAGAAGGAATAGAAAAAAAAATTTCATAAATGAAGATTAATTAAATAAACGAGAAGAACTAGGAGAAGTAACACACCTTAGATTAGTACAAATATGCGCAAACTGTTGTTTTTATAATAAAGATGCTAAGAAAAAGTAGAAAATTTGAATAAACAATAGAATTTCCATTATTGTTAATCTTTTTTGATTTTCCCATCATTCTTAATCTTTTTGACTTTTCTAGTCTTTTTAGGCTTTTTGACTTTTCCATCACTAATCAGATTTTTTCCTGTTGATGTCGTTGAAACCGTACTATTACTCGGTTGATGTTGTTGATAGGACTTCAAATTATCAATT
>CAJNOL010005782.1:0-10705 GCA_905250125.1 Rotaria sordida | reverse complement strand
TCTATCTATTAAAGATTGTGTTACTTTGTTAACAACATCTTGTGGAGTCATTTCAGTACTCTGCAGCTTAATTTACAAATATTCTTCAGTTTCTATGCACGAAAAATACGCTTTCGTGAAAACAAGATCTAATGAGTACGGTACATTTTCGCACGTATAACGCATGAAGAGATCTTTACACATTAGTAAAAGACTAGGTAAAATGTTGATGTGTATTAATACAAAGACCTCTCTATCTTCGACTTTCTTCTAGAGAATCAGAAGCATTTGAACTACAAAACAGTGTTCCATAACGAAAGAAAATATAGCGTCATGTAGGTACGTCATGATTTTATATATGAATACTTCTTTAGAGTTTGTGAATCTATTTCTTTCCTCCATAAGACCCAAAGGCATCTTCGAGACAAATGAAAAAAAACCACGGATTGTATATTCAACCACAGACTTTCTATAAATAGTTTCTAATAAGACAGTCATACTTATCGAAGTTAGCTTGAGATTTATAACTACGCTAGTAGGAGAATTCACTGTAAACGATTTCCATCTATACTAAACTTCTTCCCTCATAGAATAGAACCCCATTCGGTGGGTTAGAATTCTCCGTTGAGAATCGAGGTTCCCGTTATGAAAAATGAACTAAAGCCGATGAACAATGAAAGAATAAACATTTTGCTATCAAATAACACAAAAACTCTTGTCGGAACATGCATCGTTGCGAAGTTATAGCTTGCGGAACAGGAGCACACCCTGGACTTCCATTCTGTGGAAAGATGGAGGGGGAAGGGATTAATCAAACTTTCACATAAGTAACTGAATTAAATGATTTTGATAAAAAAATCATTTTCTTTTTTGCACTTATTTAGTTATCAGGAAGATAAAATATTGCAGTGATAGGTCTTAGCCTTAAAAAAAGAACTCTAACAGATATCGTACCAAAATGTTGGGATACAATGACTGTATCTGCTAAGAATACTTCTTATGCACCATGGTCTCCCCTTTCTCACGAGATAATATTTGTTTTTTTTACCACGCACAAGTGAAACAAGTAGAAAAAAACTCATTTGTTAATGATATCAGGGACAAAAATCAAATGAAAGTAAGAATTTTTGGCAAAATTGCCAAAAAATATGACCTTTTTTAGGGACATAATAGAAGACCCCCCTTTTAACTTGTGAACGGTAAGACAGAATAGAAGACCCCGGGTCTTCTAATGTGTCGGGGGCTTTAGTGGAGAACGAAGGTGAACAAGGTTAGCTCTATAGGGCTTTTTCATCGATTTTTGGGATTGTGTACTTCAATGTGACGCCAGGACAGGTTTTTTGTGGGTCTCATGTCATTGCAATATTGTAGCCCACACTGATTACTAGTGACTCTAGAAAAATCACTTGGGGTCTGAACCGCATAGTGGAGAACGAAGGTCAACAAGGTTAACTCTATAGGACTTTTTCATTGATTTTTGGCATTGTTTACTTTAAAGCGATTCCAGGACAGGTTTTTTGTGGGCTTTATGTCCCTATAATATTGGAGCCCACACTGATTACTAGTGACCCTAAAAAAATCACTCTGGATCTGAATCGTACAGTGGAGAACGAAGGTCCACAAGGTTACCTCTATAGGGTTTTTTCACGGATTTGTGGCATTGTTTACTTCAAAGTGATACTAGGGCAGGTTTTCTTTGCGCCTCATGTCCTTGCAATATTGTAGTCCTCACTAATTCCTAGTGATCCTGAAAAAATCACTTTGGGTCTGAATCGCATAGTGGAGAACGACGGTCCACAAGGTTACCTCTATAGGGCTTTTTCATGGATTTTTGGCATTGTGTACGTCAATGTGATACCAAGGCACGTTTCCTATGGGTCTCACGTCCTTGCAATATTGTAGTCCTCACTGATTACTAGTGACTCTAGAAAAATAACTCTGGGTCTGAAGCGCATAGCGGAGAACGGAGGTCCGTAAGACTACCTCTATAGGGCATTCATATGTACATATAGGGTCTAGGTTTGTGATATGTCGAAGTAAAGGAAAAGTTCAACAGATCAAGTTGAAATTTTCAGTGATGACTCCTAGCATATAGCTGAGTATTTGCTGAAAATTTGAGATAAATCCACCTTCATTTTCTAATTGAACCGAAATGCACCTAAAACGTTTCCAGTCGTTTTTTATATGAGTAACATAAGTGTGGAATTAATAGCTGTTTACCAAGACTCGATACAAAAGAATTTCACCTAATTCAAAATACATCATTCAATACAGTTTTTAATGCTGATTCTGAATCTATTGTTATTTATATAATATAAGGGTAAATGGTTAACCATTAGAAAGCCCATACTACAAAAAATGTGAAAAAAAGCAAAGTTTTTTGTTTTTCGTCCTATTTGCATAGCAAATGCTTCTCCCGTAAAAAGTTATTTATATAGGTCGATAGAGCAGAAGCTCCTCTATCGAACTGTATATCAGGCCTTTTGCCGTAATTCCATTTTTGAATCAAATGCTAGGCAAACATTTTCACAATCTTTACGTATTTAGCGGCAAGGAGTAGCTCTTGAGATCCCAGTAAAAATAATTGAAACCTAACCTAGAAAGTAGAAGATCTTGAAGAATTTTTGATGCTCTACACGAATCTGAAGTTGAAATTTTGATTAGAAAAAATATTTCGATTCATATCCGTGGAAACAATGAAAACGATTACATTTGAATTTGGACATAATGTCAGAAATGCGTATTTTCGTATTTTGCGAATTTCTCTCTTATTGTGTGGTCAACGCTAGACTTTTTGGTTACCAAAATGATCAGCATAAAAAGTTCTATCGAATGATGCTATTTGAAGGCAAATTGGAGATATTTCATGTAACGGTGGTAGGAACCCCACGGAATTACCCACCAGCTTTAATTACATGTCCAAGAAATAATATTTCCGTTCTTGCAACTTCACATTTTTCAACATTTAATTTAAAATTTGCTTTCTTTAATAATGAACATACTTCTTCAATGTGTTTTAAATGTTCATTAAAATTTTGTGAGTAAATAATAATATCATCGATATAGGCGAGTACATGTTTCCACCTATTCGGACCCAATATTTGATTAACAATACGTTGGAATGTTGGTGGTCCATTAGTAAGACCTTGCGGTAATACTTTAAATTGAAAATGTCCATCTCGAGTTGAAAATGCTGTTTTTGGTCGATCTGATTTATCTAATGGTACTTGAAAATAACCTGCTTTGAAATCAAATTTTGTAAAATATGTTGCTTTTGTTAATTGGTCATAAATATCATCAATTCTTGGTAATGGAAAAGCATCTTTTGTTGTAATTTGGTTTAAGCGACGATAATCGACGCAAAATCTTGTTGTTCCATCCTTCTTTTTTACTAATACGACTGATGATGATCATGGAGATGTTGAATGTTCAATAATTCCATTTTTTAATAATTTTTCTGTTTCTTTCCTTAAGATTTCTTGATCTTTGTTGGATTTTCTATATGGTGGAGTGTGGACTGGCCGATGTGAACCAGTATCAATAGCATTTTTTAAAACAATATCAATTTTTGATGGTCTTCTAATATCAAATAATTTTCCATATTTCCATAAAACTTTTAAAATTTGTTCTCGTTGTTTATCATCACTAATATGTTCAGTTAATTTAGTTATTTGTTGTCTTATTTCTTCGGGATAACATTTGTTTCTAAGGTGTTTAAATAATTCATTGCCAGTATCAAAATTTCGATAACATTCACGACATTGGTGTTGTTTTCCATGTACTGTTGTAGTCAGCATATTATTAAAATTTAATTTGTTTGATTTATTCGCTCCTTTCCCTTCAGGAATGAGCTCTTTACACGCTTTTCCTTCCGGAATGCGTTCTGTTAAATAATTTGATGACATGGTGACACCAATTGTAGAAGATACTTGTATCACCATACCTAATTTGGTTCCTTCGGAAGGCGTTTGTTGTCGATTGGTTGCGTTAATTATACTAATTTTTATTGTTCTATTTTCAATATTGAGTAATGCATTGGCAGTAAATAATGCTTTATTTTTTAATCGAGGATTTGGTTCAAATAATACATTAAACATATTGTTGGGTTGAACTTTTGATTCAACTATATTTTCTGAAAAAGGAGGAAGAGTAATATAATTGATAAGAGTAGCTGGATAATTTAGAAGAGGTGGTGCAGCAAAAGGAGTTGATACTTCTTTCCCTCGACTTCGGATCATAATTCGTTGTTCAGATGTGAGAATATAAACGTTGTTTGATTGAATTCAATCACTACCTAATATCAAATTTGTAACAAGATTTGTTGTAACATCAGCAATAATTGTTGTTTTTATTCCATTAACGTTTATTTCTAAAGGTATTTCACCAATAATATCTAATGTTGAGCAATTTGCAGATAAATGATTTATTGTTTTTGGTATTAATTTTTCATGTGGTATATCATTTAATAGATGTTGATGTATAATAGTGATGGCCGATCCGGTATCGATGAGTGCTTTTTGTGGAGTGTTGTTGCATAAAATTTCGACGAAAACGGGAGAAAATGTTGTTGTTGTTGATGACTTTTTGGCTCCACAGGGATCGTCGCCATCATCCGATCCCTTTATTCGAAAAAATGTTGTTGAGGACAATCACGTATTTGGTGATTTGGTTGTCCACATTTAAAACAGCCGTTGTTCTTCTTATAAAAACATTTAGTTGTTGTATGATTGTCTTTGTTGCAAATTAAACATGGAGTTGATTGTTGAGTTTCCTTTTTTGCATAAGTTTTTTGATTCTGGTTAAGAGTCATATAATTATTTTGTGTTGGGTATGTTCGATTACGTGTTGATGTTGATTGTTGTTGATGTTGTTTTTTATAATAATGACGCGACGTCAATGGTTGTTGATTTGATGAGTGAACATTTGTTGATGTTGGTTGAATTGTTGCTGCTGGTAATGTATGTTCAAAAAATGGTGGATTTTTTGGTTCATGATGTTGAACATTAATTTTTTGTTGAATTCGTTTTTGTATATATTCTTCTTCTCTTGCAATTTGCAGCCATTGTTCAGGTTTTTTAATTTCTTTTTCGTTACGAATTAGATGTTCTTTTAATGATTTTTTAACACCACACTGTAATACCGTAATAACTTGTTGTTCAGTAATAAATTGTTGAAACTTTCTGTATTTTCGAATAACATTCTCGTAAAATGATATAACAGATTGGTTTTCTTCTTGATAAATATAAAAAAATTCTTGTATTAATTGACTGTTTGATGTAAATTCTTTAAATCGATCTCGTAATGCTTTTTCAGTATCACTCCAATTGGTGAATAATCGTAAATCGTCTTCATACCATTGTAATGCTGGTCCTGTTAATTTGCTCATAGTTTCGAGAATTCTTGTTTCATCTTTTAATTTCATTAATGAAAATAAATTATTTAAATCGAATAACCATTCATCAATATCAGTTTCATTAGCTTCCCCTGAAAATTCAGCTATTTTCTTCATCGCTTCTTGTTGACTTGAATGAAGTTGTCGAGTTTCCATTGAGGTTGTTTCCATTTCTTGCATAGATGAAATATCGTTTAATTTTTTATTTCGTATGCGTGTTGGTGAATTAGTAATTAATTCGTATGATAAAAGATCCGTACCACTTTGTTTTATTGCGTTCCTTGTACCGGTAGCCGTTGTTGAAAAAAATGCACTTAAAAGGAAGGACAAAAAATTTGAACTCTATTTGAAAGAAATATACCTTCTTTTGATAATTAAATTTTGAAACTAATTTATATATGAATATCTAATTCTCTCTTTCCTAGAAAGATGAGATGATACTTCACTCTTTCCGTCACGGATGAATAAATTAATTAATAAGTTCGTTCTTCTTCGATGTAGTAAATAGAAGAAGATGGGTCACGGCACCAAATTGTTAGCTCGTTTCGACGAGCTTACGTTTCTTTTATTTATTTTATATATATATCCAAACGTCCTTAACAACACGTACATATATATTACAAGAGACAATAGCGAAGAAAAAAAAAGAAAAGAAAAAGAATAACAATTTCAAAGAAAGAAAGAGAGAGAGAGATAGATAGATAGAGGAGGTGGATCGAGGCCTGTAACAGATTTTTAGGAAAGCAATTGCATAGTTTTTTGTGTCAATGTAAGTTGATTGCATTCACTCGTTCATTTGTAGAAAGAGCATCAACAGCATGAATTCATTTACACTATTGCTACCAGTTCTGATTTGTCTGATCGTCTTAGGATTTGGATATGCGAGAAGTAACTTTACAATAAAAGAAGTCCTGTATTGTGTGTAGGAGTGTCGCAAGATGGCCAGAAAGCATTGTGACACAGAGGGAAATGCCGATTCAACAGTGCTTGATACTGAGTACCTGGAGGGACCTAGGCAGCTTTTTTCAGCGGAGAGAGAAATGGATCCAGTTGAGGTTTATGTTTTCCCTTATGCTGAGTTTTATTGCCTATACATCCTAGAGAATCCTAAAGGAACGCCTGGTCATGAGCATCGACCAACAATGTAACAATCATGTGATAAGAAGTATAAAAGGAATGAGAATAGGGAAGAGTAAGAGACAGGAGTAGCGATATGATAATAAATTATGGAATAGATCTATCACTGAAATGCTAACACCTACTTTTGCAAAATCCATCGAAAAAGGGGGTGTCAGTATTTTGATTATAGATTTTCAGAAGCACATTTTTGTGAGCTCAAACAGATTTCAAAATCTTTAAAACAAATTTCTCTTCAATTTAAGATGTCGCTCGCCTCTCTACGGCTTGTCCTTTCGGAGTTATGGTCAAAACAAAATGAGCAAAAACGTAATGTTGTTACACTCTGTCGCTAGCGTTACGTGGACAAGCCGAAGGAAAAGTTAAAGTCGACTCCGTCTTTATGGAAAAAGTTCTCACTGCTGCTGCAGCCGAAATATAGGATTTCAGCATGACTTATCAACAAACAGCCTTCAAAAGGTAGTTGACTGCAATCTCTATACGAAATTACCTTTGACACACAGACAGACTAGGTGTATCAACTACTCAATATTGATCAAACCAGATCAACTTGATCAGAACGTTTGAAATAACATATTTCATGATACACTAGATCATCGTAGAAGTTTTCAGTTCAATTTCTGTTGGATTATTAGGTAAAACTCTATGCGTCTAATCCTTAAAAGCCAGGTACAGAAGTACTAAAGTATCGAAATACCAGTTACGAACTTTATTCTCGTTAAAAAGTTCATCGGTTCTGTTTGACACGCTCTGTCGAAGAGAGGATAAGTAACACTGTTTTAGCTATATTCTTCCACACTCATTAACAACCGTGTTCCACTAGATTCTAGATAGTGATAGCTTTACAAATTTTTCTTGTGGAATGTTTGTCTCCTTTAAACTTCCCTAATAGATTGTTTTGTCTATGAGATTCTGTTTCAACTGAATTTCACAAGGAATTATATTCCTTTTTCTATTTCCATAGGTGCATCATTCCAAAAAATAATAGATCCTGATACGTCTGATATGAAGCAAAATGCTTATTCTCGCTCTATTCGTATCGAGGATCCACATGCCCTAATTTATCTTGGCGGTGTTACGACTATCTCCGACGTTAAAACCAATCGTTCTCTGGAAAACGATTTTGAAGGTCAAATGCGAGACATCTTTGTCCGAATCAATCAGACATTGGCAGAAGTACACAATGGCGACTTGGATGATATAGTAGCAATGACCGTGTTTATACTAGACGCAAACCTTAGTGGGCGCTTTGTTCAAATTCGAAAAGAAATTTTCGATGGACGCGATTTTTCTACCAGTACTTTGATTACGGTTCGAGGTTTCTTCGATCCTAGGATGCTGATAGAGATGCAGGCTACTGCTATGATGGCACCTTCAATGAACCATCATTTGCGAGCATCTTTGTTTTGGACCGTGTCTTTCGCCTGCTTTACTAGTTTTCCGAAATATGTGCTAGCTATAAAATGAATGTTATAAGACTTGTGCTCCAATGACTAATATTTTTGAAAGGGATAAACAAGAAAATCAGTTGGATATTTATCAGAAACTCAAATAATTGTTCTCAAGTGATAATAAAATGGAGAAACGATGCTGTTCGTAGCTAACTTGGCTTAGAACATCTGCTCAAACAACAAAGTGACCAGTTCAAGTCTCGTGCAAAAGAGTATGAGCGTGAGTATGGGTGTGAGTCAAGAGATAAACTAAATCCACAGCCACACGCCACGACCACACCCACACCCATACCTACACCCACACCCTATCTTTTAATGAAAAACATTTGAAAAGGTTCTCGTCAAGCGAATATCGAAGCAGATCATGCTAGCTTTTGATGATTGTTATTCTCAAATATTCAAACGATGAAAATCAACAAAAATGTACCAGGTTCAGTACCGTTAAAAGTGATAGAAAAATCAGCTGGTTCGGTAGTAGTTCCAAGTGTAGTACATATGAGTATTTAACATAATTTCCAATCTGAAACCAATGTTTGTCTATATCAACAACTAAAACTTTAAGTATTACAAGTTGATCGTATTTTGAAATGTTCATAGCACTGAAAATTGGTAGAATGATATTCAATCAATTTCTCCTCGATGTTTTGAACATCGACCAATAGGTCATTCGTCTATTAAAATTGTTTTCTTTTATGAACATCTTAAGCGTTGCCATTTCTCAATATCTATGAATAGGCTTCGTTAAGCTGACTCTTGTCTCCTGTCGAATGTATCATTTGAACATTAATAAACATTTTCACAAAAATCATTTTCTCTGCATGAAGTTTTTCCAAGACTAAGAATCTTTTTTTTCTCGCATGAATTTAATGTTTCACATAAAAATGAACAAAGCATTGTCTCGATGAAAATAATAATGTAAGAATAAAAAAGAAAAAGTGTGCATAAGAATAAAGTAAGAATACAATAGCGACATGTGAATATTATAGTTTTTTTTTTCTCAGTACATGGGTTAATCTTGTTACGAAACTGGTGATCCATCAAATCATCGCGGCGGAACAGGTGGCAGTGGACGTTGAGCTACTATGGACAATGGTGGCGTCTTTGAGCCGTTTATGTAAGAAGGGCTCAACGGATTAGGTGTAGTAAAACGGTTACTATTAACACCAAATGAAGTGTCAACTAAATTTTTCGACGAATTTGATGATTGTTCAAAATGATTATTCATTGTGATGTTCGAGAAATTAGTAGTTGCTGTTGATGTTGTCACAATAGTTGTAGATAATTGACGTGTATTGATATGAAAATTTTCTATGATATTCAGTGCACTTTTCACCGCTTCAAATTCGGCAATTTTCGCTTCACGACGTTGTCGTTCTTCAGCTGATTCTTGTAAGAGTGATTTCGAATTTGGAATAGCATAGAGATTGGCTAACAATTCTCTTGAAATATATTTTCGTAGTTCTTGTACAACATTACACACGATCGTTTTCGGAATGAAATCACGTGTCATTTTTGCTACAATTTTCATATAAGATGCTACCAAAATACTGATAGTTTCCACTTGACGTTCCATGTGTGGATCACCGGAACTGGCATCTGCCGATGTTGTACTAGCCTCGACACGTTGTCCACGTTCAGAAAAGATACCAGCACGAGAAAATGCTTCTTTCCAATTCTCCATATCTTCTTTATTTTCAGCAGAAAGTTCGAGCATTCTATGTTCTTTATAAACATTTCTTCCTTCTGTATTGTATAAAGCAAATTGTGATCGTTTAGCCATAAAGCCACTGTCAGTATCACGTAGTTTAAGATTCTCCAATTGTAACATATATTTTTTCTCTCGTTCATCAGAATCACTAAACCAAGATAGACTATCTGTTGATAGAACGAAGAAATATTCTTTAGCTTGAAATAATTTTGCATTGGTATGCATACGAAGAAAACCTTTACGAATGATTTGACTAGTAATATGTCGATTTATCTCACTTGCGTTGACCGATTTTTGTGCATTAGCAAATCCGATAAATTCTTCATTAGTTGTATTAATATATGATAATTGTGTATGAACATAAAGAGTACAAGCTTGTTTTGTAGCAATTTCACGTTCTTTTAAATATTGTGTCAATAATTCTTCGATGACTCGTTGCAAGAGTGGATAACGTTTCAGTTTATTTGTTACTTCATGAATAATTTTTTTCAATTCAGTAACAACCATATCGACACATGTCAATACTGGCTCTTCGAATTTAGCTATTTGCATTTGAACAATGTATTCGAATGCTTCGTCTGGTGTAAATATACCAGCTCGAAAACCACGAATATTTTTTATGGCTAAAACTAAGTGATTACGCATATCTTTATCTTGAAGATCGACTTTAGCCAATTCCGATGGAAAACGATATTTAAAAATCGTAGCAATACGAGCTCCACCTGTCAATGTTTTCAAATCAGAATCTTTCAAATTAGTTCCTTTGATTGCAGCATCAAAATCTTCTTGTAATTCATGTGTCAATACTACTAAAGCTTTTGTATCAAAACCAGAACCTTCGACCATAGCTGATGTACGATATTCGGATACTTCTTTAGCTAAATCACGATGACGTGCTTGTAATTCTCGTTTTAGTTCTGGTAGACATTTGAGAATGTGTTCGGTAAGTTGAATACTGAGTGTACGTTGTAAATAGGGTACACCCATTCGATCTGCCATATCATGATAGGCTGGATCATTAAGAAAGAATTGTCGTTC
>CAJNOL010005781.1:0-10709 GCA_905250125.1 Rotaria sordida | reverse complement strand
TCGGCTTCATCGAAAAAAATTAAAAATAAAGTGGTCTTATAATTTTGGTCACCACTGTATTTAACCCCATTTGAATATTGATGGAAGGTCGTCATTTGTACCATTTTGATTTGTCTCAAGATATTTCTTTGATACTGAATAACGAAGAAAAACATCACGAATTTTATCTACAACTTGACGACATTCAGCAATTGTTAAACATGAACTAAAATGTTGTTGTACTACTTCTGTTTCTTTTATAACTTCTTCCCAACCAGGTTCATTAGGTACTTCCCATTCATGATTGTTTATTATAATTCGTTGCATTGCAGGTCTTGCTAAAATTGTTTCCAATATGAGTAATAAGCAAAGAAAAATTATATTCATATCAAATTTCATGATAGCCATGATAATTAAGTAATGATTTTGATTTGTTTGAGTGATCTACTTACAATAATAATTAATCAATATATAAAAGTCTAGTATAATTATAGTTTTCGTTCAGTAATAAACTGTGACCTTTGAGAAATATTCTTATGTATATATACATTTTGTCATTGATATTCTTTAGTCAACAAACACCTACGTTGGTTTTTCGTTTTTTGCTTGAATCAGACACTCAATATGATGTCATTTGCGTAAATCAATGTATAAAGAAATGTCAATTGAATTATTTAAACAATATTTGCATTGCCTATTATATTGAGATGACGGTTAAAAACATAGAATGAAACATTGGAGACTGATTAATTTTGATTGATTTAGGGGGTTGAAAAAAAATGATACAGTTACCAAAAAAAGGGAAATACGACGCCTTACAATAAGATCGGCGAAAAATAAAAACGAGTTACTTAATTTTTTGCTTTCATCTTCCGCATTTCACATTTCAATCAATTCTTGCATCACAATTCCTCCCCTCTCCCCATATGTTCTACAGCTAAGTCAATATTTGTCAATTTTAATGTAGTTTTTCGCAACTACAACATTTATATGAAGAGACTAGAAGCATAGTAGTAAATCAATATCCTTTTTTTTTCTGTTGTTTTTCGTCATGGCTTTCAACAATGATACTATTGATTCTTTGTAATGTTAACTCAAAAAACGAAAGCTTTGTTTGACATAAATACATAGAACAAAACATACTTAATATAAACGAAAATATCTTTTAAAATGTGAAAAGAATAGTTTGTTGTAGGAAAAAGACACTAAGATGATAATACCAAGCACCTTATTTAAATAAGTAAAATTAGAGAGCGTCCTAAAAGTTTTCCATAAAAAAATCTATTAAATAGAGTATTAATCAAAAATATAAGCCCAACGTATTTTTGATTTTTTTTGTGTCTACGATGCCAAGTATTTAACTCAAATCCAAAAAATGTTTTGAATAGTTAATGAAGTTCTCTATCGAAAGTTCCTCGATAAACTATAAGAAGAAGGTTTGTGAAAAAAATCAAGTACGGTAGTTTTTAAATCAGAGCAGACTGTTTTGAAAATTAGGAGGTATGTTCAGACTTTCGAAATTTCTATCAGCTCGATAACTACATAGCAATATGCACATCAAAAGTTTTTGGAAATTTTGGAAATTACTGAACAATTTAGAGCAACAGCAAAAATCCGCAATGTATCGAAAAATTGCGTTTTGTTTTGGTTTTGTTTGTGCTGCTTGTAACTTTTCAAGGGAAAGTCGTAGAAAATGTTGCTATCTTTTATTTTGTTCAGAATTTTATGTTCACTTTAAGATGGTACTATTAACAACTAATTCTCAAGAATTTGAAAACTATCGCGCTTGGTTTTTTACAAACTTTTTTCTTATTTTTGATAGAGAATTTTATTGACTATTCAAATCATTATTAGAAACATATGTATTGTTAATATTCGTTTTTTTACTTTATATTTATTAATAAATCATTTAAATGAAAATTGACTTTATCGATAAAAAAATGAATTCATATGATTGTCAATATTTTCTCTAATACTGGTATCAAAATTTGACAATTTCAACTCGATCTTGTATGGCTTGATCGAAAGGTGGTTATTCATCATTCGATATGCTGTTATTCATAGAATGAAACAGACTGTTGTGTTTCATAACTTTCTCGATTTTTCTATTATATTAATTTCAAAAGAAAAAGAATTGTGTAATGCAGTCTATATCTAGAGTTTATATGTCAAATTCGATTTGCAGTTTTTGTTTCACAATGATAAATGACTTAATTTTGGCTATTAATAAAACTATTTATATTCTAATCAGAGATCGAATCGAATTAGATTTTGTTGGTTTAAGTTCGATTCAAGTAGTCCTACTTGTCCTAATCAAAAGTAGACAAAAGGTTAAAATTTCATTCTTGGACGATAAGAGTATCACATTAGTATTGATATATTATTGTGAATTAAAATAAAGTTTTGAATATTAATGCGTTAGTATTACTAGTTTGTTTTTAGTGTTGGCATATAATCCTACACAGTTACCGAATGATTATTCATTGCATTACAAGAGTAATGAAGCAATTTAAAAGAGCAAAAAAAAAATATAAAAGCCTTATAGCATATAGAAGTGATTCATGACTATAAACACAATTTGTGTAAGTGCCATGAAGTAAAATGAAAAGGTCGTGCCATATGAAAATTAAATTAAAGCTTATTTTATCTTCATCGATCACATTAAATTTTTACAAAAATCGTTTATAATTCAATCAATTATTTTTCATTTATGACATGATTGTATTCGACTATGTTTTTGAAATTTAGTTCGAATTCGATTTGATTGTTTTTTCAGTTTCTGATTTTAATGTCTTTTGAATATAGAAATTTATTAGAAAATATATATAATAAAATTTTTAAGAAATGTACTATCATCATATTGAAAATATTATAATATAAATCATTTAAATTGATTAAAAGTTGTTCACGTTTGATTTTTCACGACGAACTTTTCGAACACACGATCAAAATTTGTACCTCTGAAAGGAACTACCCCCCCCCCCGCATAAGAAGACCCCGGGTCTTCTATTATGTCTCCTCGTAAAAATTTGTCAGGGGGGTCTTCTATTATGTCCTAGGCTTTTTAGCAATTATTAACTAAATGTGGTTTTCCAGAAAGCCAGAGCGATTTTCAAGATTCTCATAGGGATTTTCACGGTTTTGAGGGTGGAGGGATACATTTGGACCCACTTTCTAAATATTCCCAGCTGAAAAACCAAAAAACTGTGCACTTCTGGACGAAAATTCTCTAATTAAAGTTCCTAATTAGCAAAAAATTAATTAATTAAAGGGGGGTCTTCTAATACGCCCGATGAAATTTTTGTCCAGGGGGGTCTTCTATTATGGGGGGGGTCTTCTAATGCGGGGAGGGGTTTACTCAAACTGTAATTTACCGTTTAAATTCATATTGAGCACACACAAGAACGTCTCGATAAGACTAGAAAAAAGATTAAAATGTTCGTTCTCATAGATATTTAGAGTCGAGCTATGATCGTTCTACTGAATTTTCCACTCACATTTAGATCCATCTGGAAAAAACTAAATAACGGAATTTCAAACTGAAATTCCGCTTGTGGGTAGGTCTAATGATCTTTAGAATTTCCTGAAAGTTTCAGTCACAAAGAATGTTTCTTTGTCGAAATACTGAATTTCCAAAAAATTGAGTTTACTTGAAAATTCAATATCTCGAAAAAAATAGAATATTCTGTTCGGTTGAATCTTTCAAGATATACTAAAGATCATTGAAGCCTATCTATGAGCAAAACTCCATAATTTATTTTTCCAGTGAACATCTAAAATTGGTCGAAAATCCAGTAAAACGATCATAACTTAGCTCCAGAGTAGAGTTCGTCGGATCCAAAATTTTTGGACCCGAACCCGAATTGTGCTCTTGATACTTAACGAATTTTTTTTAATTCACACCTGATAACCCCGAGGAACATATCCTTAACGATTCTGAAGCAATCTCGATCATGATCTTATAAATATCAACTTACAATCGGCTCTTTTTTTTTCAGAATAGCATCCATGAAATCCGATCCGGACACGAACCATTTTATACTTTTTCCAGTCTTACCGAGTTCTCCTTGTGAGTTCAATATAAACTCTTATAGAAGATTACAATTGAGATAGTTTCCTTATTAAAAATTTGATTAACAAACTTAAATATCTTTTGATGATTATATTTATTTTATATCAATTTCATATTCAATTCTTATGTGTTTTATTGTTTAAAGTATTGCATATTTAGAAAATAAAAATTAACAGATTATAAAAAAAGAAAATATTAGATATTGACTATGTATGTGTGTATAACTTTTTTTTTTTTTTTTTAATCTAAATTTCTCTAATTTCATATCAATCGAATACTATTTGCCAATAAAAAATATTAAATCATATGAAAATTTATTATTTTGTTTTGTTTTATTTTGTTTGTCTACTCTCTAAAACAATAATTTATAAAAGTTGATCACATTGTAATGTTCTTTTTTCTTGACTACTTTGAAAACCAAGTTCAATAATTCGTATAACATTATAACCATCTTCAGGTCGAATTTCTAATTCTTTTCCATTAATAATAGCATCATATAATTGTTTATAAAAAAGTCCATAATTACCAGATAATGTTTGATATTTTTCTTTTATTATTCGACCATCATTTGTTTCTGTATGAAGAAGTCCATTATCTTCAATTGGTTCTTTACCCCAAGAATTTTCTTCTATTTTATTATCTATTATTGGTGGCATAACACCAGTTCGAAGTACATTTTCTTGAATATCATCACCATATTTAATAAATGAACCTTTTGAACCATGTAAAACATATCGTGGACCCATTTCTCGAATAAGCATACTAGATTTAAGTGTAACACGTAAATGACCATAATCAAGACGAACATCAAAATAATCATTAACATATGCAACAGGTCGTTGTATACGAATATCAGCTGTAATTGTTTGTGGATGTCCAAATAAACTTAATGTTTGATCAATTAAATGTGAACCTAAATCATAAAAAATACCAGCACCTAGTTCATTTCGTTCACGCCATGCATTATCACCTTTTAATTCTGGTCGATAACGATCAAAATGTATTTCACAATCAAGTATTTCATTACCTAATAATTTTTTATTAATAATTTCTTTTATTGTACGATAACCTGAATCATATCGACGATTTTGATATGGACAAATAATAAGTTTTTTATTTTTAGCAATTTGAATTAATTCTAAAGCTTCAGAACTTTTTATTGTCATTGGTTTTTCAATAACAACATGTTTTCCTTTTTCTAATGCTTGTTTACTTAATGAATAATGTAAATCATTTGATGTTGTTATTATAACAAGATCAATTTCAGGATCATCAAATAATTCTGTTGTTGAACGAACAGTTTTTATATATGGATAAATTTTAATAGCTTCATTTGTATGACGTTCAACTATACTACGAAGTTCATACATATTAGACATTGTATGTAAAAATGGAGCATGAAATACTCGACCAGATAGACCAAAACCAACAATACCAACACGTATCTTACGTGAAGAAGACATTATATTTATCTATCTAGAAAAATTGAATAATAAAAGTTTAGTATATTCTTTCTCATCAATTTAATATTTGAAAATTACAAATTTTATTCACTAAATATCTCGTATTACGAGTAAAGTATAATACTCTTAAAACTAAACAAAGCGAGAGTCAAATATAAGTACAAAATTATAATTCTGAATACGAGATAGATAATTTCATAATATTAATAATGAAACAAAAAAAAATGATATGATAGATATCTATAGAACAATATGTTTTATTCATAATTTGACAACAACTTATGCTACTGCTATCTCATTCCATAATGTTTATTTTCAATGCATATATGTCTTCGAGTACGAATGGTGACGTAAAGTTACCTCTTTTGTTTTTATTCTATACTTAGTAAAGTTCTGATAGTTGATAAGATACAAGAAAAAATTTGTTCCAGAAGATTGTTCGTCGAATTCAATTTGTAGCTCTACTCTTTATCTTGTTGGATGATATGATTATTGATTACGTTTTTTTTTTTCGATAAAAAATATTCAATCACAAAGAAAGAGATAATTCTAATTTATACAAAATATTTCATAACAAACAGAACACTTTGAAATTGAAGAAATATTGAGAATACAATTGATTATATTTTATTTTTGAGGATATAACCGGTGGTTCGAAAATTTCCGCACAAAATGTTTCTTCATTTTTCAACCGACTAAGTATGTCAGTAGAAACTTTTAAACAAAGGGTTAGATTCAGAATTTTATGCTCCGAATTTTCGTAGGACTTATAGTTTAGGAGTTATGAGCGCACCTTTGGAATGCTCAAAAATAAAGTTTGGACGGAAGCAGTTGAATCAACAGATCCAAAGAACCAAAATATGATCGTATGTCTTTTGGAATTGATTTTCTGCTCTTTTTCACCAACCTTTCTCGACACTATCTTATTTCCATCGTAAAGACGTTCAATTTAGCTTAGCCGAAGTTTCTTTTCCTTGATTACATCGCGTTTTGAAATTTTTTAGATCAGCATCTTGACAACATACGTCCTTCTCAACAATAATATCCCTTATTGAATTTCTTCTATTATCAATTTTTTACACAGCATCAAGGGCGAGTCCGTTCTTTACAAAGTGAGCTAAGAACTGAGCATCTCGCAGCATTTTTTCAGAAATAATCAAGCTCTTTTTGACAGTCTGGAAACCAGAGAAGCCTCATTGTAAGTTAATGACCAGGCTATCATTTTGTAGAGAAATGTTTATTCTTTCTTTGGGGGTATCTGAAATAAATTATACGTTTACTTTAGACGTTTTTTTGTGCATTGAAACCTGTCCAAACTTTATTTTTAAGCCTTCCAAAGATTCGCTTATAATTCTTAAACTATGAGTCCTACAAAAATTCGGAGCATAAATTCTGAATCTAACCCATTGTTCGAAAGTTTCTACTGACATACTTAATCAGTCGAAAAATGAAGAAATATTTTGTGCGAAAACTTTCGGACCATCCGTTACTTTTATTTCTGTAGACCTAGATCAATAAAGAAAAAACTATTTTTTTTTTTTGCAATGATAAAATATAAGTCAAGATAAATTTCGTCTGTTCTTATTAACATAGTTTTATCTAATATAATATCTCGAAATAGTATTTTATTATCTTTTATTTATTTCATATGGATTATTTATTCAAAAAGAAAAAATAGATTTTTTATCATATTGTGTGAAATGTCCTTTACGTACACTATTTTATCTGTAATAAGTAATTTTCAAATTTGTATTTGTCTTAAATGATGTATTCTAATTATATTTTGTTTAAATTTCAATTTCAAAAACTAAAAAAAAAAACAATTGCAATAAATAATACTTAATATTTTATCAGAAGAATAGAAAATATAATATCATTCAAATTTCCAATACGTGTTTCTTAATTGTAAATCAATAAAAGAAAAAAACAGATGAAGTAGTTATACTACATAATATATCTCTATTCAATACAAATGTAAGTCCAAAATAATTAAAATATAAACATATCTCTCCTTTATTTTTCTTTATGTTACTGAAAAAACAAATAGATTCTTTCTATATGTTGTCCTTTATATTCTATAAGAACCCAAATATTTCTACATGATTATAGTCAAAACTTGATCAATATCAAATCACAATAACTAAATAGTATTTTGAGAAAACAAAAAAAAAAAACAGATATAATCGTATGTATTCTCACTTTCTTTTTTTTTTTTGTTTTTGTTGTTTCACATTTTTACCAAACAGAAAAAAAAAGTAGAAAGAATCCATTTTTGCTAACATAAAAGAGAAAAGTAGACAACCACACAGACACACGTAAAGATCAGAAAAAAAAACAACTTCTCTTGACCGGAAATGATTCCTTTCTAAAATGGAGAGAGAGAAAGAGAGAAAGAGTACAAGAACAAGAAAAAAAAACAATAATAATAATAATAGTAATAATAATAATAATAATAATAATAATAATAATAATAATCATGATAAGAGTAACAACATGTTGACAGTTACAACAACAACAACAATAAATAGAATTATATAGATAAAAATTCTCTTCGTTCTTTTTTTTTTAATTGTATTTTGTATTTTTTTTTTTCTTTTTTTTGGCTTATTAGCAATGTATTCTAATTATTTTTCTTATTACTATGACTACCAGCAGATATAACAGATTGTTCAACACTTTCATCATTGTCTGATTTACCATTCGCTAAACTTTGTTGTTTTTGTTTGAGTTTATTAGGAACTCTTGGTGAAGTCGCAGTTGCTGTTGGACGTGTACTACGTTGTTCACGTCGACGACGCATATGAAACTAAATTAAAAAAAAAAGACAAAAAATTTACATAGAATCTAATTCCCAGATTTCTACTATTCTCCTGCGGTTTTCAATCAGAAGCAGCGTCATTCCGGCGGGAACCTACCGAAAATTCACAGATCTAGGCGCCGAAATTCTTTAACTGAGAGTAGAAACTTGGAAGCAGGAATTCAGAAACGGCGTCATTAATGTGGGAATCTGCTGGAAATTCACGGATCGGGACATCGAAGTCGTTAACCTGACGAGGGAGGTACCCGAAATGATTCACCGCTTTAGAGCCCATACTTTGGGCACATCGAGGGAACATGTAGACTAGAACAATCCTAGAAGAATTTGGACCCATGACCCTTTTGAGCAGTGATATTGAATTTTCAAGTTTTAGTAGGTAAGAGGGATTCTGATCCTCTATTATGATAATTTCGAACACAAAAATGTTCTGTTAGCTAGAAATTTCATCTCATTTCTGTAAGCCATAGGCGTTCTCTTGAAAATCTTAAAGCGAACAAAACAAAATTTTATAGATATCACTTTTTAAAGAATTATAACATTATACTCAAAGACAGTAGACTTTTAATTGTGGTAGTAATAAGCTTCAAAAAAATGTTCAAAGCAGATTAGCTGGCGACAATGACTGCATTGAATACAGCATAATATGCGACAGTTCTACTGTTGACAAACATCAACATCAATATTGAAGCAAACTTCATTGACAGATTGAAAATCTTTATGTTATATTGTTTCGTTCACATAGGTTAATAGCGATATCGTCAAGGAAAATTCAATATCTCTGCTCAAAAGAGCCATGGGTCCAAATCCTTTTAGAATTATTCTAGTCTAGATATCCGCTCGATGTGTCCAAAATATGGGCTCTAAAAAGCGGTGAATCAGAGGAAACTATTTTATGCTTGATATGCAAATAGTAAAACTTTTATTAGTGAGTATTGGTTTTTTTTTTCGGTCCTAATGGTGTTAACAATAGTGAGAGATTTTACTGTATTTTTTCTGTCTCTCAATGATTGAAAAATTCTTTTATTTTACTTGAATAAAATTCCAAACAAGCCAAAATTGTAAAACACCGGTAGCAACAAGTGTAAATAAACGAACAGTTGGTGTATTAAAATTTGATATAATAATTGATTCATTTAATGTACCATTATTTTCATTTAAATTTGTAATTGGTGTTGTTGTAAATGTTATTTTATTAATTGATGAAGTTTTTAAACCAAACCAAAATGTTAACCATGCTAAAACAACAGATGCAAGACGTCCAATAACAAATATAATATTCCATATTTTAAATAAATATATTGATATTGATTTAGCTGTTGTTGAACCTGTTTTAGTTGTTGCATAAAAATGTGCAAGACGTGATGCATGATAAAATATTTCAATAAAATAATGTAATGTTAATAAAACAAGTGATATACGCCAAAAACGTGTTAAATAAGCATAAAGTATTGTTATTAAATATAAACTTGTATAAACAATACGAGCTGGTATATCTTCTTTTCGAACTTTTTGTAAATATAATTCAGGATAATTATGTAACCAATATGAAATTTGAATAATAAAATAAAGTTTTGTCCATGTTGTCATACCTGTATATGGATAATCACGCCAAAGATATTCTAAACCTGAACGTAAATAACCTTCATCATTAAATAACATAAATCCCCATAATACACTAATTACATAAAATAGAATAAGTTGACCAGATTCAAAAAATTTTGCATTTTTAGATTTTGATAAATGTAATTTTTTATATAATTTATCCAAAACATATTCTTGCCATATAGCATGTGCTGTTATACAAATAAGAGTATAAGAAAAAAGCATAGCTAAATCTTTATAACCATAATTAAAAAGTGGTGCTGGTGAAGAATTAAATGAATCAAAATTTGTTACATTATGACGAGGACCAAAAAATGCCGTACAATATGATGATGTTGCATGAATTAATGTACCTAATGCTATTATCATTAATATACCACAAGCAATATCACCTAAATAATATAGAATAGAAAAATTATTTTGAATATAATAGATGACATATACAAATAGTCTATTAATTAGAGATGTGTGTACGAATAAAATTCGTTTGAACTGAAACTAAGAATTATAGTTTTCAGTGAATCTATCTTATCAATTCGACTCTTAGCTTATTGCTGAGAAGATAGTATTTTTTTAAAATGTATGCAGTAGTTTCTCCTTAGGAAAAAATTGATTTTCGAATTTTGATTTGGAAACTTTGTACAGATAAGTTTCAAGTCGAATATCAAAAATCAATTTTTCTGAGTGGGACTACCACATTCATTTAAGGGTACCCCCCCCCCTCCTCTTTTTTGACACTTTCTGGTTCTCGAAGACGGTACAACCGATCAAGCTC
>CAJNOL010005780.1:0-10709 GCA_905250125.1 Rotaria sordida | reverse complement strand
ATTTTTATCTAAATAAAAAAGATAAATTTATACTCGACTCGAAAGAACAACTAGCATACAGTAAGCATTTTCATCAGTTGAATATGTCCTTGTAAAACATTTTCATTAAGAAGTCTTTCAAGAGAATTTAAGTCATATTTACGTCCTGCACAATGTTTCAATAGTTTTCTTGTGTAATTAATTTGAATTTATAAATAATAATAAAAAATAAAATGAAATTTTTACTTTTGTTGCCATATGTGTTTTTGTAATAAATGTTGGAGTTTTATGAATGAGTTTTGAATTATTAAATATCTCTATGTGCCATTTTTCTATAAATTTCTCCACAGAATAGAAGCACAATGGACTTGATTGCATCAGCTTAAAAATTTATAAATCAGAGTTTTGAAGTTATCTGACAACTTTCGGAGAAACTATCATAGTGCTCTGGAGATCAAAAACTGACATAGAAGTTTTTTTCGACTCCATACTATCACACTTAGAAAGTAGTGCATTCTCTACAATATGATATGTTGATTCGGAAAATTATCGAGTTTTAGAGGAGTTTAAAAGAAACTTATATTAGACATATGATAATATAGTTCTGCCGGACTGCATGACTTGCTTAATTCATCAAATGATAATCAAATAATAGAAAATTTCAAATAAAAAAGTTTTTTGAACTTCGAATATAAAAAAAACGAGCTAAAATATGTATTAGAGAAGAAGAAATAAAAAGTTATTGAAGATATTCTTCGATTTGTTGATTAATTATCAATCAAAATATTTCCCAAAGTTGTCATTAAGAATAAATTTTTGTTTAAAATTTATTTATCAAACTGAATCTATCAAAGAAAAAAATAAAAACATTTCTTTTTAGTAATTCCTTCTGAAACGTATGCATTTGAAACAATATTATTTCGATTCCCTTTAACTGGCACTACTGAATAATTTTCTCCTCAATCTGTTAAAATAAACATTTATTCATCTATTCTTCATTCAAAGATCTTTTAATTTGATCATCAAATGAATTTAAAATTCTTTTATTTTTTTCTAAAAATAATTTTTAACAAATCATCATTATCATTTTATTTATCGAAATATTTAGAAAAAACTAGGAGTATGATAGATACAAATATCGTGCCAATTCAAGAATGGACTTGGGATTTTTCAGTATTATTTAATAAGAAAACGAGCAATAAATATCGATTGTAATTATTTAATATAAAAGTTAAACAAAATATTTCTACACAACCACAAAGTTTGTATGTAGAATAAATTGATAAATAAATAAGTCACATCTAAATAGAGCTATTTTTATGTAAGAAGAGGAAATATTACATATATGCAAGTCTTTTTTTTCTTTTATCTCGTTATCATACATCAGCACTTCATGGATATCTACAAGAAGAAGTGAAAGGTTAAAAACAAGGTATAGCAGACAAAGGACTTGAAGATGAATTTATGTTTCTAATCATTTAAATTAGATATTTCTATATTTTAAAGTGTGTGTGTTTTTAGTATTAAAGCATGAGCCATAATCTAAAAGTTTGTCTTCATTTCAATTGAAATTCTTTTCATCAATAGAAAAACATTAGATCATCAAGATGTTCTTAGAAATTTTTATATAAAAAAAAAACTGCATCTCTATCAAATAAATCTAATTGAATAAATATGTTAAATGATTTTTTTGTTGTGTTATCCTAATTTATTGAATAAATAGATTAAAATGATAGATACATAAATTCGAAAATATTTGAAACTTGACATAAAATAAACTAAGATAGAAAACAGACTCATTCAACTTGTGTTTTAATTATATATTTTAAAAAAATAATATTTCTTTAAAATTGTGTTTTAGGTCGATTTTTAAGATATTCTGCAATTTTTGGTTGTTTTTCAACTTCTTCTCGATTTTATTTTAATCGTGGATAATTCTCTAAACAATTTTCATTCATTACAAGAATAGTTTCAAATAAGTCATAAAAAAATAAATCTGCCCATGTTAAATGATTACCAACAAAGAATGGACCACCATTACCAAAATCTTTAAGTAAAACATCGAGATTTTGTAAATGTTTAGGAAGTTCTTCATCAAAATATTTTTTACGAAGTTCTTCTTTTTTACTTTCATCTTGTTCGTAGAAAACTGGTGTTAATTTTATTAGTAAATCTTCGATTGTATCACCAACAGCATCAACTTTGGCTTGCTCAAAATTATCTCTACCAGCTAATTGAAATTGTTTAGCAAGAAAACGAGCAATAGATTTTGATTGTGGTAATTTTGTACCATTAAATTCAAGAACAGGCATTTGACCTAATGGCATTTCAGCTTTATGTGATGGCCATTCATCAATTTCGTAACGAATATCTTCATATTTTTGGCTAGCTGCAGCAAATATTAAACGAGATACTTCAGCACGACCACGACTAGTAAAATAATAAAGTTTGTATGTTGACGTAAATATTATTAGAACGAAGATTAAATAGTCAAAGAACGAGAAAAAACGTGGTACACGTATTAATATGTATTTGGTTTTTGCTTCATCATCATTACGCGAATATCTAGAGAAGAAGGAAAAAAAAGAAAAGAAAGAAAGAGTAATATTAATATAAATTTCTCCGTAATAAAAAAAAAAGGTCCACTGTGTTACATACTAAAAATAGATGTGTTTTGTTAAAAGATAAACGAAATTTCTATCTCAAATAAAAGTTGAAATGAGCTAAAATAGTTATATTTATTTTAAATTAGTTCAAATATCAATAGAAGTGATAGACAGATTATCATAAAACAAAAACTTTTAATTTGATTCAATTTATTATCATTGATTAAATACAATATATCATTTGAAAACTTAAGAATTCAATATAAACATACTCTATAGATCTATTGAATTAAATCTAAAAATTAATGTTCTATTAATTAGAAGTTAATAAATCAACGTAAGAGATTACTCGGAATATTAAGATCTGTTACATAAATCTAACAATTAATATATGATTTTACCGAAAATGACTTCCAATGCATTGAAAACGATGGCTTCATTTTATAAGTAAAAGACGATCTCGATACAACTCGGGAAAAACCTGAAAAGAGTTCGTATTCTTCAATTTTCTCTTCAAAATTACGATTATCTTTTGCTGAGATTTGAGTCAGTACTAAAATAGAATTATGCGATCTTGAATTGAGATTAGTCGACAACTCACCAATCAGAAAATTAGAACTTACGAAACATCATCTTAGAGAACACGAACATGAGCATGGCCATACTTGAATACGAGAAAAAAAAAATATGATTCAATTAGGATATTTCCACAATCGCTCTTCCTGACGAATACTCATTCATCTAGCCTAAAATTAGCAGTATTTTCTATAATGAAAAAATTAAAGCAACAGAAAAATTTATAGTTTCTTTTTAAAAAGAAAAGCTAGATAAGTGTACAAAGTACGAGTTTCACATAATATCAATATATGAAATCAAAAAAAGATTAAATTCTCATTTTCAAGTAAAAAAATAGTACGGGTAAATCCTTGGTAATCCAACCATTTTTCTGAAAAAAAAATGTTTTTATCAATTTTTCTGTGTGCTAATTAGGCGTATAGTGGATAGAATATAACTTTGGCTGAAAAAATTTTGTGACATCTGTTTGAAATACTGTAGCTTCGGGCCATTTTCAAGAAACATCCAAGGAAGAGGTGAATCATCCATGTTATTACAATGTTTAAAGCTCATATTTTGTGCAAGGGTAGATCATCACTAGACTACCACAATCTTCAACAGATTCTTTTTTTCAAAATATTTTGACCGAGGTATAAGAGTTTTAAGGATAAAGATTTCTATGTATGTACTGTGAAAAAAGCGTGTTGATCGAAATTATGCAAAAGTCGTCATACTTAAAACTCTTAGGGTGTGGGTGTGTATGAGTCTTCTGTATGCCACCACCCACCTTCACACCCTCAAGATAGTTTTCTACAGCATTTCTTTACACATGATGCTTGGAAGATCTTTTATTCAATATTCATTTGTGAATGACAAATATATGCCTTTTTTGTTATGACATGTTATAGATTTCATACTCTTTATTTGGTGTACACACTTGAGCAGTAACACCAATCACTAACACGAAGAACATACTTTTGTGAAGATTATTATTTTTTGTCTATTTTGTGATTTTCAAACTAGAGATAAAAGTATGAGCGCAAATTCATAATCTTTTTACATATAATATTACAAAAAAGGCACTGCTATTCAATCATTGGCGAGAGTTGTTGTATTAAAACTTTCAAATGAATGTCGTCCAAACGATAAGAACGCAAAATCTTCATATATAGTTTTTCTAACAGACGAGATGGCATATTGTCCTTTGCTTTATTTGACAACGTCTTTCTTGTTACGAAATAAAAAGTAGACGTAAACGTCCTTAACCTTGAGTAGAGATATACTTTACCTGGTATGAGTGTCGAGTTTTATAGAGCAGTTCTCTTTTCTTCAACTGATAATCGCTCGTAAAAAAGAAATCATCGTTAGAAAACGTAAAGCAAGGTAGTAATGATGATGAATATTTGCGGAGAAACGCGACAAACGATTTTTATTTTTACATTAGCTTCAAGAATTCACTGTAAGTATATTAGCGATAGAATAAGTACAAATTTATTTTTGTGAACTGTGAATCAACGTTTTTCTGATGCAGTTTTATTGACATGCTTAAGATTATTTTGATGAGTTATCCTAGTGATGAAGTTGACAATAAAGCGCTGAACTTGTCTAAATAAATCTTTCGTAAGTATAAAGACACGCTACTGTACTATTTGAATTAGAAAAATGGTTTTGTAATCAGAACAAAAAGATATTTAAAAAAATGACTAGAAGTGTTGTTTTCATTTTGTAGACAAAAGAATTAGATAGAAGATTAAAACTGTGGCTATTTCTCATACTTATCAATGGCACTCGCAGAGGAAAAACACGTTATGCTCTCATATAATTGGGGCAGCAAAGCTGTTGTATCGAAAGTTTACGATATTCTAGTTGAATCAGGTATAAAAGTTTGGATGGATATAAAAGGTGGTATGGGAGACAACATAAACATCAGGTAAGGCTGTTGATAAAGTTCCTCTCTCTTAAATTTAAAAAACTACATTCCTATTTTGGATTAGTATGGCAGAAGGAGTAGAAAAGGCTGCTGTCGTTTGTTGTTTTATGACACCGACTTACCAGGAATCGCATAATTGTCGACTTGAATTAGGATACGCTAATGAACTAGCAAAGAAAAAACAATTAAGAATCATTCCATGTATGATTGGTGATAAAAATAATAAGGAATGGCGACCTTCGAGTTGGTTAGGACTTCTAACATTATCAGAAAACTATGTGAATTTTCGAGACGACTCAGATGCCAATATTCAATTAAAAACCAAAGAACTCATTGAAAGAATCAAGCATCAATCTCCAATATATACACCAAATTCTATTCCATTACCAATACGACCGTGGGATCCCATTCGACAAAAATATCTCAAAGAAAATAAGATCCAACTAATGATAAACGATCAAAAAGAATTTCCGATGGAACAGAGTTACATAAATTTGGCTTTAGTAGAAACTAAGGATCAACAAGAAAAAGAGAAAAGATTAAAAGATTACATGTCTTCGGAGAATATCCCCGGAAACTCGATTATGTCCTAGGGGTAAGAGGTAGATAGATATGTAGATATAGGAGGTATAGGAGATGTAGGAGGTATAGGGGGTATGGGAGGTATAGGAGGTATAGGAGGTATGGGAGGTATAGGAGGTATGGGAGGTATAGGAGATGTATGAGATATAGGAGATATAGGAGATATAGGAGGTATAGGAGGTATAGGAGGTATAGGAGATATAGGAGATATAGGAGATATAGGAGGTATAGGAGATATAGGAGGTATAGGAGATATCGGAGGCGTAGTAAACAATTATTTATTTTTTTATGATTGATTTTTTCGAGCAAGGGTCGATAATTTGAATGAGATCTAGGAGACACAGTAAACAGTTATTTATTTTTTTATGGTTGATTTTTCCGAGCAAGGGTCAATAAGTTGAATGAGATATCGGAGACACAGTAAACAATTATTTATTTTTTTATGATTGATTTTTTCGAGCAAGCGTCGATAAGTTGAATGAGATATAGGAGACACAGTAAACAATTATTTTTTTTTTATGATTGATTTTCTCGAGCAAGGGTCGATAAGTTGAATGAGATACAGGAGACACAGTAAACAGTTATTTATTTTTTATGATTGATTTTTTCGAGCGAGGGCCGAGAAGTTGAATTCCTATATCTCCTATATCTCTTATATCTCCTATATCTCTTATATCTCCTATACCTCCTATATCTCCTATATCTCCTATACCTCCTATATCTCCTATACCTCCTATACCTCCTATATCTCCTATATCTCCTATACCTCCTGTACCTCCTATATCTCATATATCTCCTATACCTTCTATATCTACATATCTATCTACCTCTTACCCCTAGGACATAATCGAGTTTCCGGGGATATTCTCCGAAGACATCATATGGATTAAAACAATATAACAATGAGGATCAGTTCAGCCGAGAAGATGAACAGAGTGATCGCGGATCACATCAACACAATGATATTCTTGGTACTTTTGAAGAGATATACGGCAAGAAGACTACTATTGATGTCAAGGATATTTTCGAACAATGCAAGGACCAAATAAAGAAGATACTCATACTTGGACGAGCTGGTATTGGAAAATCGACATTTTGTCAATATGTTACTTATCGATGGGCAAAAGATGAAATTTGGTCTCAATACGAACTTGTTATTTTGATTCGATTACGTTCATTGACAGATGGTCAGTATCCATCAGGGAAAAAGTACTCACCCATTGATCTTGTGGAAAAGAGAATATTTCGAAGTTGATGATATATCCACCGAAATAAAACAAAACTTTAAAGACAAATGTAATAAAGGGCACGTTCTTTGGATATTAGATGGTTATGATGAATTTGCTCAAAATATTCCTGAACAATTAAAAAGTGTATTTAAACATATATGTGAGACGCAACATCATATTTTAACATCTCGTCCTTATGCAATTACATTATCATATGATACCAAAATGGAAATAACTGGTTTTACAAATGAAAATATTGTCAAATACATTGAACAATTTTTCGATCAGATCAAAACTGAGTCAACAAATGCCTTATCCAATGGTCGAAAGCTTTTGAAATTCTTAAAGTCAAATCCTAATATCTGGGGTATTGCCCATATACCAGTGAATCTAGAATTGATATGTAGTCTTTGGAGTGACAATAGCGCGTCGAAGATGACAGTCGTAACAATGACGCAATTGTATTCTACAATCGTCGAATGGCTATGCCGATGTTACTTGAAAAGACAAAATATAAATCATGAACTTATGACAAAACAAATTCTTTATCGAAAATGCAGTACGGAGTTACAGTTTTTGGAACACTTGGCTTTCAATGCAATGGAACGAAAGGAAATTATGCTACCACCAGAACTTATTGAAGCAACTGAATATGAAATGGATTGCTCTCTAGGTGATTACCCACAGTTATTGAATATGGGCATTCTCAGATCATATGATGACAAACCAATTGGGCATCGAATCGAAACAAACAAACAGCATCATTTTGTTCATCTCAGTTTCCAAGAATATTTTGCAGCACGTCACTTACTCAAAATTCTTAAGAATTCTACAAAGCAAAAAGCAATTGATTTTATTAACATTCACAAGTACAATCAACGTTTTCACTTTGTCTTTGTTTTTGCATCAGGTCTTCTCGCAGAACTAGATTTTCAATCATCTATGGAAGTATTTTGGAACACTCTACAAGGAGAACCATCCGATATGGTCGGCCTTAAGCACATAACACTTACTATTGAATGCATCGACCAACTCATAGATACAAGAGTATTTTCAGCACGAACGAGTTATTTAAAATCAATATCCCAGTGGATAGCTATCAGCACCAGTGAAACTGCAACACCAATTCGAGAAACTCTTTTGCGATCACTCGGACGTGCCAATTCTACAGTCAACACGTCAATCATACAAAACAAATTGATAGAATTTCTCACACTAAAAGATATACAAACAAAACGTAACACCTACGATCTTATATCACAAATACCAATAACGAACCCCATTCGTGAATTACTTCAGATGATATCCAATGATCGTCAGGATGCCTATTCGGATGTCCAATACTGCGCATGTAAAGCCATCTGGAAGCTCGGTGAAAGATCAGCAACGACTGAAATAATTGCTGTTTTGTTGAATGCAATCCAACATCGAGTTGCGAATGTTCGAGAAAAGGCATGTGAAGCTCTTCGTGATATAGGTGAAAATGCCGCAACCGACGAGGTGATCGCTGCTTTGCTGAATGCACTTCAAGATGAAAATTGGGGTGTTAGATATCGGGCATGTGAAGTTTTCGGAAACATGGGTGAAAAAGTAATAATCAATGAAGTGGTTTCTGCTCTCCTGAATGTACTTAACGATGAAAATTCAAATGTCCGAAGATGCTCATGTGAAGTCTTGGGGAAGCTAGGTGAAAAAGTAGCATCGGATCGTGTAATTGCTGCTCTGCTGAATGCACTTCATGATAACGAGTTCAGTGTCCGATGCACTGCATATAAAGTCTTCGGGGCGATAGGTGTAAAAGCAGCAACGAAGGAAGTGACTACTGTATTGCTGACTGCATTGCAAGATGAACAATGGGGTATTCAAAGTAATGCATATGATTCCCTGAGAAAGATAGCTGCAAAAGCAGCAACAAATGAGTTGGTCAATGCTCTGATCAAGATACTGCATGGAGGAAATCGCTTTGCTCTGGAGTACGCATGTGAAATCCTGACGAAGGTGAGTAGAAAAGTAGCAACCAATAAAATAATCAATGCCCTGCCGAATGCACTTCGGGATAAAGAAATAAACGTGCGGAGTGCTCTGATAGAGATGGGTGAAAGAATTGTAACCAATGAATTGATTGGTGCTCTGCTAAATGTTATCCAAGATGCAGATTCTGGCGTCCGAGCATACGCGTGTGAAATCCTGGGGAAGCTGCATGAGAAAATAATAACGGATGAGGTGATTACTACTCTATCAAAGGCTCTTCGAGACGACAATGGGAATGTCAGATATGCCGCGTGTGAAGCTCTCATAGACATGGGTGAGAAAGCAGCAACGCATGATGTTATAGTTACTCTTGTGGATACACTTCAGGATAAAGATTCAGCTATCCGATGGAGAGCATGTTTCGGCCTCGGAAAGATGCATGAAAAAGCGGCAACCAACGAGGTGATTACTGCTCCTCTAAAGGCACTTCGAGATGAAGATTGGAATGTTCGAAGCAACGCTTGTACAGCACTGGGAAAGATAGGCAAAAAAGCAGCAACAGATGAAATGATCAGTGCTCTGTTGAATGCACTGTATGAAGATAATTACTTTGTCTCACAAAGTGCATCTAAAGCTCTCGAGAAGATGCATGTAAAAGCAACAACCAATGACATAATAGCTGGAATTCTAAATGTACTTGACGATAGTGACCCTGGTATTCGAGGGCGTGCTTGTCAAGCTCTCGGCAAGATGAGTGATAAAGCCGGAACGAATAAGGTCATCGCTGCTTTGCTGAATGCAATTCAGGACAAAGACTCGAACGTCCGAAGATACGCGTGTGAAGCCTTGGGGAAGCTAGGTGAAAAGGCAGCAACTAATGAGGTGATCATAGCTCTAATGAATGTACTTCAAGATGAAGACTGGTATGTACAAGAATACGCCTATGAAGCCATTGGTAAGCTAGGTGGAAAAACAGCAACGAAACAGGTAATCACTGTTCTGCTGAAGGCAATTCAGAGTGATGGTAGCAATGTTCGAAGATATGCATGTAAAGCCTTGGGGTATCTGGGCGAAAAAGCAGCGACGAATGAGGTGATCGACGCTCTGTTGAATGTACTGAAAGATAAATATTCTTATCTCCAATCGGATGTTTTTAAAGCTCTTGGGATGATGGGTGAGAAGGCAGCGACGGATGCGGTGATCGTGAATCTTTTGAATGCACTCGGTGAAAAAGATTCGTTTAGCCGAGGGTACGCGTGTGAAGCCCTTGGGATGATGGGTGAAAAAGCAACAACAGAGGAAGTGTTCAGTGCTCTCGTAAATGCACTTCGAAGTCGAGAATCGTTATGCAGAAGATATGCGTATGAAGCTCTGTGGAAATTGGATGAAAAAACAACCACGAAGAAAGTCATTACTGCTCTGGTGGACGCATATATGCCTGAAAGAGGATTCTGGAATGAGGAAGTTCATGAGACTTTCAAGCGTGCTATCTGTTCGTATGAAGGAATGAAAGAGTTAGAGTCAGACATAGTGTCGAGATTATTTTCATGTCTCAATAGATGGTACAAAGATTGGTGGACAGCGATGCCTTCGGATCACTTGTTCAAGATTTTCTTGGATTCCATTTGTCGTCCATTATGTATCATATCAAGGAATTGCTGTGACAGTCGTTGGTAACACTCTTCAAGTCTATGATACTAATGGATTATTAGAGATGCATGCGTCCGATTCTGAATTGAAGAGTTTAATAGAAGCTTTTATATGTCAAAAGACAGAACTCCAAGTCGAGTCAATGGTAGTGAAAAGAAATCCAAAGGAAACAACGTAGTCGCGATTCGTTGGTCAAGTTGATTGGTA
>CAJNOL010005779.1:0-10716 GCA_905250125.1 Rotaria sordida | reverse complement strand
TGATCGATTTTTGGTATTTATATTTTTGGCGTTCGAATATACAGAATCTATAGGTAATTGTGATTTTTCTAATGAAAATCTATCCATCTAACAAAATGGGACTAAAGAAACAATACTATATGGTCTTGTCATTAAAATTATCGATTATGATATCCAAGTGAGATGAAGAGAATCTTTTTTTCCCATTGAATTCAAAAATTCAAAAATTTAATAATCGAAAATGCAATAGAGTGAAAGGGGTTGTCTCTATAGAAGTCCAGACATGGTATTGCTCATATCTAGAATAGTCACCATGGATGAATGACTATGAATATCAATATATATGTGAGAGATAACATAGTTAAATCTAGATGACGATCTCTAAGAAAACTTCAAACACATCAATACATAGAAAAATTAGAAAAAAAATATGCGAACAAGTTCTGTATCGTTGGCAAATGTCACAATATAATTGTTCAACGTTATTATTGAAACCATCTATAAAGTTTTTCTATGTAAATCAAAATATTTATCACAAGGTTCTCGTCGTATATATTTCGGTTCCAATACTTTTGTTTCAGTTGATGTATTATCTTTATCAGTGCCACAAATACATAAAATATTGTAATTTTTCAACTAACAATATCTTAAATTTAACATTAACAATAAAAAAATGAATAAGAAATTGTTTGATTTTATCAAGCAAGAAAATATCAACATTTAATAAAGATTCAATGTTCTATAAACAAAAAACAAATAATAATAATAATGCTGCTGCTAGCGCATTTCGTGCAGGATCAACGTATGAAACATGATGTGGCTGCTGTTGTTAATCACAAGGAGATTGTTTGATTCAGTCTAATTTAGAAGGGATTTCTTCACCATTCTCTTATTTGATGTTCCAGAAATGCAATAAGGAAGTAGTTAATTAGGCAATATTGAGATACAGTCTTTGATTGTATATTAACAAAGCATATCACTGTCTCTGATAAAAACAGAGAGAAGTAAATTTATAGCAGTTATTTTTTCAAGTTTTCATCGCCATGATGATAACGAGTTAGAATCTCAAAAAAAAAACATTTGTGCAGCTAAAAGAATTTTTCATCAAGATTAGTAGGTCCAAAGGTCTCAACGTAACCATTTGAATGAGGATTTGCAAAAAATCAAGATGTCGAATATCAGATTTCTTGTATCTATTCGAAGGTTTTGAGGAAAAATTTTATTGTATAGAGTAAAATGAGACGTCTCCAATCTCTCTATGAAGTTCCTTCATCGAACTACCTTTCGCGCTCTCTATAAATCGAAAACAAATCAATGAAGGAAGTACATGAAGAGTTCGATGATGTCTTATTTCGCTCTATCAGCTAAAAATTTGTAGTTCTGTTGAAGTCTTCGAACTTGCTACTACCGATAGAGAATTGTTTCAGCTACATAAATATTTTATGTTTCAACATTCATTTCAGACGGTGTTTCACAACAAACATGATATCAGATACAATACATGAATCATTTCTTACATAGTTTCATCCAATTCCACTTTATTGAGTCTCGCAGATGTCTTTAATGATAGATTTAAAGCTTTCTCAACTTTTTCTGGTGATCGATTAAAATCAATTTCTTCTACCACTGTCATTATCTGAAAAAAAGGTTGTACAAAAAACGTATTTTATTTATATTTCTTTTTTTAATGTGATTTCAAAATGATATGATACAATATAAAAGATCAGTCATTCATTTGTCATAAAATTACAGTATTTTCTTCTTTCTATTATCAGTTCTTATTTTTGAAAGTCAAGAAATCAAATGAAAGGATTAAAGGTAATATTCAACGAACTTATGTTCTTGAATGGATTGCATAAATGTAAAAGAATCCAAATGATGAACACTTTGCATGAACGAATCCTAAAAAAGAACAAAGAGATAAATGAATTCGGAATTCGAAAAAATATTGTTAATTTCTCTTGAAAAATAGATCATATCAATCCAAATAGAGAGAACAAAAGCTCAACTTGAAATAATGATACACTTTTCGAGTAAGACAATGTTTATTTGACGAGTAATAGAAAAGTTTAGAATGGTTTCACATTTCGAACCTTGGTTATTTTTCAACAGAAACCTGTAATGCTACTCAGATCACATGAAAAATCGACTTTCGAATTCAAATTTTGCATGAACATAAGATTAATTCTTTGGGCAAGTTGTAATTTTCTAGTTTTTTTCTATCCTGAGATATTGAATACTCGAAATTTCCTACATTAACGAATCTCGTTAAGTACTTTATTCGTGCAAAGTTTAAAGTCGAAATTCTGTTTTCTAGATGATCTGAGAGGAACAACATGTTTTTATGCTGAAACATCCAGTAAAATTTCGACATGCGGAGAACGAAAGTTCGAAACAACAATACTTCATCAGTCAGCTTTTCATATTCTCATCTGACGTTTATCTTTCGATAGACAGAAAAATTTCTGATAAGATTTTATTTAAATATTGATCTCGTCTTCTTAATATCTAAACTAAAAAGCAAGAAAAACTTTGATGACGTGTTGAATAATGTTCGGTGATTAACTGTGTTGAGGAATTATATTGAACATCTGATTATATCCTGATTTTTGCAGATTGTGACTGTCCAAAATGAGGAAAAAAGTTTCGCTTTTCTTCGAGAATAGCAAAACATTTGAAGTAATTTTCTCGAAGAATATTGAGATTGTCCTTGAGAAAAGTGTCGAGTACTTTCTTGCATTGAAGGTGTTATACTAAATTTGATATACAAATGGAAAATGGGAATTGAACGACATCATAAGACTTAATTTTTTTTTCTTTGGGTGTGGGTGTGTGGGCGTGGGGTAGGTGTGCATGTGACTGTTATTGAATAGAACTTTGACACCCACCCCCATACCCACCACCCACACACCCCCACACACACCCGCGTAAGGGATAATGAATTGACTAGAACTTGTGCATTTCTTTGAGATTTGGAGGAGATATTTTAACCATAAACTATTCTAGTCAAGACTAACATTCTCGGAAATTTTGGTTGAAATCGGATGTAAAATAGCAAAGTTTGTTTCTGAGGGGGCCCCTCAAGGAGATTGCTCATAGTCGAATCAAATGAATGCTTTCACTGACAGACTAACTAGTTTAAAACATGAGCTGGCAATAGTGTACACAGATCGAGATGTTTAAATTTTAAGAGATTGACAGTTTGTCATGTGCTCACAACGCGAAATTTTATCAACCTTTATTTTACTTTTTTCATCATGGTTGGATGGAACACGACTATTTATATAGGGAGAAGCAATATCACACATATTCAAATGCAATTTGACGGCATTTAAAATGTTTTGTTTATTACCCTTATAATTAAAAAAAATTGTCTTAGACTTCGTTGAATTTGCTTTTTAATATACATGATATTGTTTTTTCTTATGTAGATGGTCGTGTCCCATCCCACCATGACGAAAAAAGAAAACTAAGTGTTGACGAAATTTAGTAGTGAGGATACACAACAAACTGTAAACTTCTTCTCGGTGTGTGTACGCTACTGGCAGCTCATATTTTTAATTAGTTGGTTTGATAGTGAGAGTCTTCATTTGATCCAACTATGATCAATCTCCTTAGCTTACAGTATATGATCTTTTACTCTAAGCTACATAATGGTTGTGTTGTTTTTCTTTACTATGAAATACTTTTAAAAACAAAGTATGAGCCGATAAACAAAAAAAAACTTGAAGCCTTTTGTGCAAGTATGTCAACATGATAGTCTTTGGCTTGCAAAAAGTTACTCTTTATGATTAGTTTCCAATTTCAGAAGAAAATTCTGATTTTTTTCTAATTTTAAAAACAAGAATTTCTGATCTTTAAGTTTTTCATCTAGCAACTCTGGTGAAAATACCAGAAGCGAGTCTTTTCTTCATTCTTCACAGAAAGAACAAGCAAAATGCATGTGTGATTCAGACGAAAGAAAAGAAAACGAGTTATTATCAAATTCAAAAATAAATAAACAATTCTGAAAAGTGAAATTTCAATGGGCAAATCTTCAAACGACATGGGCAATTGCCCATTTGCCCCTCCCTTGGCTACGCCACTGAAGTCGATGTATTGACGAAAGACGAAATAGACGAACAGATAGAACAGAAAAAGAAAAGATGACGTCACATAGCTATGTGTGTATAACGATTGAGGAATAATCATTTATTATGTACCAGTTCAAGATCTGATAAATAATATGCTACACATTAGGATATTTTCTTTTCAATACAATATGAATGCTCTTTTCCAAAAATATTATAAGAAAATCTGGTTATTATGGTAGCTCTATTGAATTACTACTGTTAAATGATGATTTCAATTTCGGTGAATCATCTGTCGAACAGTTCTACTTCCGAGACACACTCCTTTTCAACATTTGTTGCAGTTGAGTTGTGCAAGTCATTTTCTTTTCTCTCTTATATATTTTTCTTCACAAGAGAAAACAACATGCGTCTCATTCGATACCGTTCTGCATGTTATTTGCACAACTCGTCATACCTCACAACGTGTCTTTTGTACAAAGCAACAAAAACAAATATACCATTGAATTGTGAGTAAAATATTTGTGAGTAGAACAGGCTGAGTTTCTCAAAGTTGTTTATCGTTTTTGTGTAGAGAAAACCATTTACCTTAACTTAAAACTACCATTAGATACAGTACTTTAGATTTAATATTGATAAAAAGACATCAACAGCTATCATTTCATTTCTTACTATTAAAAAAAGGGCTGATAAAAACTACTACCATCAAAGCCAGCCGCCGCTACTTTTTATAGTATTTTTATAGTGCGAATAACAGACTATTTTTAGAAGTTTAAATCATTAGAATTTAGAACAGTGGAGAATACATCCCATTCTGCGATTTTGAACATTCCGGAATCAGTTCCCGCCCCGAAATCGATTCCACCGATTCCGGAACAACATTCAACCACGCCACAATCCAATTCCGGAATCATTTACAACAAATCCCATCGATTCCGGAATCGCTCACCTTTGGCATCACTCTCATCGACTGAGGCTTATAACTGGATATAATTCCGCGTCCCGATTCCGGATGCCATGCGGATCCGGAATCGCAAGGATTTGGAAGGAATTCCGTGGAATTCCTGGTGATTCCGGAATCCCTGAGCCTTGCTATCACTGTCATTGACTGAGGCTTATAACTGGATGGAATTCCGGGTATCGGACGGATCCGGAATTGCAAGGAATTCCACGGAATTCCTAGTGATTCCGGAATCGCTCAGCCTCGGTATCATCGTCATCGGCGGAGGCTTATAACTGGATGTAATTCCGGGACGGAATTCCAGGTATCAGACGGATTCCGAATCTCAAGGATTTGGAAGGAATTTCGCGGAATCGTTAGTGATTCCGGAATCGCTCAGCCTTGGTATCACCGTCATCGGCTGATGCTTATGACTGGATGTAATTCCGCGGGCGGAATTCCGGGTATCGGACGGATCCGAAATCGTTCTGCCTTGGTATCACTCTCAACAGCTGAGGCTTATAACTGGATGTAATTCCCGGATGGAATTCCGGGTATGGTACGGATCCGGAATCGCAAGGATTTGGAAGGAATTCCGCGGAATTCCTTGTGATTCCGGAATCGCTCTGCCTTGGTTTCACTCTCAACAGCTGAGGCTTATAACTGGATGTAATTCCCGGATGGAATTGCGGGTATGGTACGGATCCGGAATCACAAGAATTTGCATGGAATTCCGCCGAATTCCAAGTGATTCCGGAATCGCTCAGCCGTTGTATCACTCTCATCGGCTGAGACTTATAACTGGAGGATGGGTGTATGGGTGGGTGTGCATATCTTCGCATTACGCACATTCACAGCCATGCCCCACACTCGCACCCAGACCCACACCCGCACCCTGATCCCGACCCAGACCCACACCCGCACCCTGACCCCGACCCAGACTCAGACCCACACCCGCACTCTGACCCAGACCCACACTCACACCCCGAAAATAACGATTTCTTATAAAGTATGATCAAAGACGTTCGGGGTCGAGGAATCCGAATCCGTTGTCGGTTTTTCAAAACACTGATGTTTGATGTAAGGGACCAGCCGCTCCCTACATCAATGCCGATACCAGCCAATACGAATACCAATTGCTATTGACTGGTATTGGTATTGTCATATCCATACCTCTAAACAATAGGAGATGAGGACCTAAGGGTGCCTTTATACAATAGGACTTGAAGGCTCAAGGGTGCCCTCATATAATAGGAGACGAGGATCTAAGGTACCTCTGTAATACAGGACTTGGGAACCTAAGAATACCCGCATAATAGAGAACTTGAGAACCTAAGGGTGCCCTGTAATATAGGACTTGGGGACCTAATGGTTCCCAACAATACAGAACTTGACGACCTAAGGGTACCCCTGTAATATAGGTTTTGAGGGCCTAAGGGTATCGCCATAATGTAGGGCTTGACGACCTAAGAGTATCGCCATAATATAGGACTTGACGACCTAAGGGTACTCCTATAATATAGGACTTGTGGACATAAGGGTACCCGCATAATAGAGGAATTGAAGACCTAAGGATACCTCTATAATAGAGGACTTGGGATCCTAAGGGTTCTCCACAATACAGGACTTGAGTACCTAAGAGTACCTCCATAATATAGGACTCGAGGATCTACAGATACCCCTGGACTATAGGACCTGAGGGCTCAAGACTCTGCCTTGGAATAGGCACTTGAGGACCCAAGACTTATCCCTAGGATAGGTGAATGAGGACGCAAAATCCTCTCCTAGAATAGCCAGATAAAGACCCAAAACAGTCCCTCAGGATAAGGAAATGAGGACTCAGTCGGACTGGGACCGAGTCTACTGGAACTGGTTCATCGCTAAGGAGAGGCTACCTCGATATTCCAATTCATTTCCAGCGATTCCCATCCATTCCCAGCCATTCGGAACGGCCGCGAATGAGATTTTTCCTCCTTGTTTAATGTTCTGTTTTTCCCAGACGAGAAAAGATAAGCAAGTATATAAATACTTTCATTGCTGCTTATGAAAACTTTTTTTGTTTACTTTACCTGTTTTACATTAGCAAATATTGATCAGAACTGGATCAACTTAGCTAAAAACCGAACCGACGCGAACTGAAACCAAGTTCGGTTTGAAACGTTGCCAACCAAACTGTGTCCATATCTGATACACATTATATCTTAACCATCGAATGCCCAAGCGGGGTCCATGTGGACTTCACTATAGGGAGGGTGTGGGTGTGGGTCACTGTGGGCAACCAGGCGGACATGGCCTCAAGTTCTATTTTCCAAAGTTTAAATTTTGGAATGAATATGTCTATGATCAGTCTATCCTAACCTAAACCTAGATTTTCAGAAATCAAGTTAAATCCTGGGAAAGGCCATTACCAAAAAATTTGTTCGTAAATTGCTAATTGTATGGAGACCATTTCTATTATCAACTTATCAAAATACTTTAAAATGAAAAGCTATCTCAACCGAATGATTAACCTATAAGTCTCATTGTGTGAAAAAATTATTTCGATCCAACCAGAAATAGAATAGAAAAAAGTGATTACTGGGCCGAAAGTAGGTCCAAAAGTCGATCATCTCGTATTTTGCGTATTCCCAAAGAGTTCTAATTCGATTCAGCTCAAACTTTCACCAATTGTTCTCCTATATGTGATTTATCGTTAGGCATAGCGCCGTGTCGCATCAGTGAACAGAAACAGAACTAGGGGTTTTCCTAAAGAACCAGGTTTCTGCCCAGGAATCATTAGTTTTGCGAATACAGAAATATTTTAGCGAGAAACCATGGTGATATTCGGAATTAGCTCGTCAAGTCACGTCGAACCACATATAACAGTAGGTGCTTCTCGAAAAAAACAGTCGATTCCTGCGCCCGGCAAGGTTCTGAAAACCGGTCCTTTGGTATTTTTTAACTCCCCTAAACAATTTTCGTCCGATTGAGCTCAAACTTTCACCAATTATTCTACTATATGTGATTCATCGTTGGCTATAGCGCCATTTCATATCGATGAGCACAGCCGGTGCTATGAGACTCCCAAAAAACCGAAGTTTTTGCCCCCGAATTCCTATTTTTGTAAAGAAAGCGTCATGTTGGTACAAAACCAAGGTGATATTCGGAATTGGCTCATCGAGTTGCATCGAACCATATATAATAAAAATGGTTATTTTGAAAAAACTTTTTGACCCTTATGCAAGAAAAGCTCAAAAAATGAGTCATATTGTATTTTTCGAACGTTACAAAGGTTTTCATTTGATTAAGCTCAAGTCCTTACCAACTGTATACTTCCATGTTAATTTATCGTTGGCTATCTACGCCGTATCGCGCGAGCAACCATGGAACGAGTTAAAAAACACCCTAAAACCGGTGTTTTGACCTGGGAACTGCCTTTTTTTTTCAATGAGAATAGCTTCGTAATGTAAAAAGAACGTGATATTCGGAATTAGCGTATGAAACTACATCGAACGAGGTACAACACGATATGTTTTCTGAGAAAACGATTTTTTCGAAAATTTAGTGCAAGGATTCCCCCAAGTGATTTTGGCAAAAAAAATTTTTTCACAAAGTGGCTTATTTTGTTACAGTTGGCTTTCTAAGTGATATATAACTCGCTCTGACTAATAAAAATCGGTTTTCAAGCAAAAAAATATGCATGTCCGCCTGCTATGCGAAAGTTGCCCACTGTGTGGTTGTGGAGTGTGGGTGTGGGTTTGGATGTCGATGTAGTTCTTCTGTTAACCCACACTCACACACGCACCCACACCCCACACCCACACACGCACCCACACCCACACCCCACACCCACACCCACCTACACCCACACCCACCTACACCCACACCAACACCCTCCATTGGATTCCATCGGATTCCATTCGATTCCATTCGATTCCGTCGGATTCCATGATTCCGTGGGATTCCGTAAGGTTCCATGGGATTCCGTGGGATTCTGTAAGATTCCACTGGATTCCAGGGTTCCAGGATTCCGCTTTCTCTCCCTTGCGTATATGTGTGGTGGACATTTTCCTTTCTTTCTACTTGACTTTCTTGTTTTCTTGTTCTTCTATGGATTCTCCTTTCATTGTCCATCATCCATGAGATTTTTCATCTTATGGATTTCTAGTACCTGTTATCACCCTCTGTATATTGCGTTGTATTCGTGTACGGGTGTGTATATACATATATTGATATATATATAGTGGGATACAGATCTCACATGAGTCCTGTCATTTTCATGCTACAGTCATGAAGTCCCCATTCTCACCATTCTTACCCTTAACTTCACTGGCGCGCTTGTTCCAACCCTCGGCCTCCCTCTCATCTTCAGTCCCCACCGCCGCATCTTCATGCAATTAAGGGTGAGAGTGAAAACGCTCAATATGTAATTTTACACAGATTGTTTGTTGTAGATTTATTTCAAATTTGTGATTGTACTTTGCGTCATACAATAGTGGTAAATTAACAGCAAAAAAAACGATGAGTTCAAATACCAAAAAAATTTGGATTGTACGTAATGAAGGAGAACAACCTGGAAAAGTGGCAGTTGATTTTGCTCAAATACAGGATTTGGATGATCTCAAAGAATTTCTCTTTGGTCCAAATGAAAAATCATTATACATAGGTCATTTTAAAGGCACAATACTTAATGTGGATGCCAGTATTCCAATAGATACTACTGCCAGCAATCCACTCATATTTCGCAAAGGTATACCAAGTACAGATATTTTAATATATAAAGAAGAAAGTTCGTTTGATTGTCTGTTTGTTTATTATTTATGCATTTGGGCCCTGTAGGAGTCAGTGCAGTCAAACTTTTCATGAGGTCTTCTTCCATCAAGGGACAGGTCGAGGGCTACTTATATTTCACAAAGCATGGGTCTTCCGTCTGGAAACGTCCATCTGTGTGCCCAACCAATAAAATTGCAGTATTTAATAGTATAGAAGAACTACTTAACAGCGCTCTGTGATCACATAGAAGACACACGTCACCATAGGTTTTCCTAGGCGGTGATTCAAATCTGGGGTGCATTTATCTCGAAATCATATTGGTTGGCCGAAAAGCAATAGGAATTCAGCTCTTAAGACACCGGCTAATCAAAATTGCGTTTTTGCGAAAACAGTTAGGCAGGGATTTTCAGAGGCGGGAAGTTCAAATCTAGGATTCATTCACCCCACATACCATTGGTTGGCCCAAAGCCAATAGAAATCGAGTTTTCGGGAAAACGAATATCGCTTAATGATCGGAAGAAGGACATCAGAAATCTAAAGTCTATTAAGCTCGACACCCTACTGGACCGCCCGTAACCTACTTGGTGGCCCATGGCAAATGCAAATCGAGTTTTGTGGAAACTGGTTTCCTGGAGATCGTCTGAGGAGGGAATTTCGAATGGGCAAGTCTGTCAGGCTCAAAAGTCTATGCATCAGCCACTAGCTCATATATATCGACCCCTTAGATTGCTAAAGGCTCTATTGCACAAAATTCTTTCTGTCTGTCTTCTTTTGCGACCTATCAGAATTAGGCATGTACCGAGCCCGAGCTTCTCGGGCTCGGTTGTTCCCGAGCTCGGTCATTTCTGGGCTTGATCATTCCCGGGTTCGGTCCATTTCCGAGCTCGATCATTCCCGGCTCGTTCGTTTCCGGGTTCGGTCCATCCCCGGGATCGGCCATTCCCGGTGTACCGATAGTTCCTGATTCAGTCATGG
>CAJNOL010005778.1:0-10717 GCA_905250125.1 Rotaria sordida | reverse complement strand
TTTTTTTTTCAAAGATTTTTGAAATGATACAATATATATATACATAAAGATTGAGAATAATAAAACGACAATCATCGTTTGATTTCTTCATAGTTGAGTCTATTTTTAAATTGAAAAGAAAATTTAGAATACGAGATTATCTTCAATCAGTACTTTTATTAAGAATATATAACACACGTGATCAGAATAATGAAAAAACGTTCAATGAAATTCTCTTATGATTAAAAAAAAACAAACATTAATTAAAATTTAATAATAGCAAAAAAAAGCAACCAAAATGATAAATATCACAAATGCATACAAAAATCTAAACATATACACTTAAGTATCTTCTACAATGCTTGTTTCTGTATATTCTGGTAATAATCTAGTTGTACTGAAAACATCAGCACTTTCATTAATTGTTATAGTATATGCATCTTCATTATCTTCTTGTCGATCAATTAATAATTGTACATTTTCTGATTGTCTATGAGGTGTAGTTATATATTGTCCACCAATACTAGACATTGATGATAAAGATGTTGATGATAAATGTTTTATTTTTCTATCAATTGGATATCGTTGAATAATAGTTGTATCATCATCATCATCATCAACTGATAATGACTGTTTTCGTTGTTGTTCTAATTCAAGTTGATGAAGTACATGACGAATATCATGAGCAAGTTGTGTGAATGATGGACGTTGAGATGGATCAGCATTCCAACAGACAATCATTACTGATTTATATAATAATTGAGGACAATATGTAGGTTGTTGAAGACGATAACCATGTTTTATATAAGTATATATATCAGCATTATCAATACCTGAATATGGTGTTCTACCGCGACTCATTAATTCCCAAAGAAGAACACCAAAAGACCACTAAAATATAAATAAAACAAAAGATGTTAGAGCAATCCTTGCAGGATTAAAATATGAAACATGATGTAGCTACTGTCGCTAATCATAGCGATATTGTTTTATTCTATATATTTTGACACACATTTCTTCATCATCCTTTTACTTTATCCTCCGGAAGTGTAATACAGAAGTAACCTGCGATCATATATCAACGCTTGTCACGATCTGTGACGCAGAAGAGGGATGTTCCTAACGAGAGAAGGCTCCTAAGTAAATAATCTAGAGTGATTCAAGCTGCTAGGTTGCTGAAATATCGAATTTTTAGTGAATTTTCCTGTAGGACTCTAGTTGTCAAGCAAAATTATGCTCTTGAATTTTGACCTGAAACTTTGCCCATACATAAAGGTACCAACTAGACTAGCTTGTAGAAAAACTGTTAACATTTTTTCATTAAATCTCTTCCAGATATGAATCTTTCGAAATATTCGCGTTTTCTACAGTGATCATGGCAAAGCGCATCTATTTTAAAGAACTCTTAGCTCAGAAATTTTGTGAAAAAATTCTGACATTTTTTCTACAAACTAGTCTAATTGATGTCTTTATGGGAGTGAAATTTCAGGTCAAAATTCAAAAGTATAATTTTGCTTGAAAACTTAGGCACTGTGGAGAAAATTCACTAAACATACAAACACCCAATAGCGCGAAAACAATTTATCACATGGGAACCTTTTCTCGTAGAATGTCTGTCACGGTCTGTAGGAAGAGGAGGGGAGCATAATGTTTATCGAGGCGAAAAAAACGAAAGTAAACTTTTCATCAATTCAAATGGTAGTCAATATACTCCAACACATGTTCTATCTGCTGATATAAAAATTTTTGTTACGAATGCTAAGTAGAGTGAAAAGTCTGCCAATAAAAACTTAGCTTGAAATCACGCTTGTCATTAAAAAAACTATGTTTTTACGTAAGACTCAACCAATGAGTAGGCTAACACAGCACATATTTGGAGTTGGTTCAGTATCTTCGTAAAAAAATACTTAAATCTGAGCTACCAAATGTTTTTGTAGCGATTTTTCGAATGACTGAGCTAATTAGAATAAGCACAACATCTTAAGCCATGATTTAGATTCGCTCAAACTTTGTCAAAGTATTCATCTATCTGAGTTCTATCAACACAAACGTTTCTGGACTTAGATGTGGGATTTTTCAAAAAATCATAGTTTTCCAGATAATTCCGGTTCAAGAAGATTTTCATTGCACAACAATGACATATTCGAAATGGCACAAGATATTTTCTAACCAAAAAATTTCCTCGAAAAAATATAGACAAGCATTTTCCTCAGGTGTTTTTCGCCAAAAACTTCTCTTTTTTAAAAAAATGCTTTATTTTCTTAAAAGTGATATTTTTAATGATATGCAATCACTTTGGAGTAAAAGAAAGCTACTTTTCGATCTAAATTTTACTTCAACACTTCTTTTCGTTCGTATTTTACAAAATAACTTTTAATAAAAGTTTTGATAGAAATTAAACAAACCACATCAGATTGAATTGTATATTTTGATGATTCAATAGATTCTGGACTTAACCATCGAATTGGTAAACGTCTTGGTGTTATTTGTAAAGTTTTTCCATTATTGTCTTTTGTTGTTGTTGGTACAATATAATAATCTCGATCAATTACATCTCGACTAAGACCAAAATCTGATATTCGACATATTAATTGTTCATCTAACATACAATTTCTTGTAGCTAAATCTCGATGAACAAATTTTAATGAAGCAAGATATTCCATTCCATCAGCTATTTGAATAGTCCATGTTATTAATTGTCTTATAGTTGGACGATTTTTTTCATTTATTAAATAACTTCGTAGATCACCATTTTTCATATAAGGTAAAAGTACCATTGCTTTATGTGTTGGATCCCATGAAATACCAATCAATGAAAGTATATTTGGATGAGAAAAATCTTTCATACGATTTGCTTCAAATAAAAATTCACGCATTGATGAAATATTATGATCACGTAAAACTTTAATAGCAACTTCAATGGATTTATTTCTATATTGTTTTAATTCACCTCGATAAACATCACCAAAACAACCTTGACCAATTTTTTCATAAATATTAAGATTTTTTCGATTAATTTGTCTAGTTTTACCAAGTTCACACCATATTGTTTGAAAATGTTGTGGTGGTTTTATTTCTTTTTGAAATTGTTCAGATGCTTGATAAAAACGACGACGTGTTAAAATTACTAATGTAAATAAAATAATTAAAATTGTTATTGAAAAAATAATTAATAGAATTAAAATTGTCCATGAACCAAATTGAAGTGATATATATGGAATAACTGATGTTGATGATCGATTTTGAAATAAAATTTTTCCAATTGAAAATATTAAATTAGTTCCGACATGAATCTACAAAAAAGAAGTAGAAAATTTGTATATACCTGCGGACGATGTGTATCACTCGCGCAGATAGTTCGTACTCAAACAGTAAGTATGACTCATCGCACTCGTCTCTCGTCTTATATGTCCACTGAGCAGCTGCGCCTTCATTGTACCAGCTGTTAAACGTCATTGGTAGGGTTATTTTGACAAAGAAGAGACATATAAAGTAATGTTGAATAAAAATTATTCTGGAAGTAACTCGGTCTAACTTAAATCTAAGTAAAAACTCATTGTGATGAACAGAATATTTTTCAAGGTTATTTACAAAATAGGTAAAAATTGAAAAGAACATCCTATGTCTGCTTCTATCTTGCCTAATTAAATATTCTTCTGTAGTGTCTTCAACTTTATATTGTTGTTTATATGCGAGTGCTCAAAACTAAAACATTACTTCTGAAGAAACAGAATATTATCACAAATGCGAGCAAAAAAATTTCTCTAGTTACCGTTAACCGTAGTTGCCGGGTGACCATCTTGAGTGCTAGAGAATAATAGAAAAGTCTAGAATGGTTTGGTTGTCTGAGCTTTTATTCTTGAGATATCGAAGTTTTACTGGGTTTTTCAAGAAAAAACTGAGATCCGTCTCAGGTTACGTGAAAAATTGATTTTCGAGTTTCAACTTCAAATTTTGCATGAACAAAGTTCTTAATAAGATTAGGTCATTAGCCAAGTTTTAGCTTTTCTAATATTTTTTGTCAGAAGACGGATAAAATTTGCTTTTATAAATGGAAGAATTTCAAATATTGAATATCTCAAAATAGGACATTGAGAACTTTGTTCATGCAAAGTTTGAAGTCAAAACTGGAAAGTCGATTTTTCTCATGGCCTCAGGGAGGATACAGCTTTTCATTGAAAACCCCAGTAAAATTTCGATATCTCAAGAATGAAGGCTCGAAAAACCAAATCATTCTAGCCTCTTCTATTACTCATCAAATGAATATCGTCCCACTGTTTCGGATTCAGGTTCATAAAAACGTGAAGCCGCAGCTTCCTAGTTATCGCTCAGAGCACCAGAAATAATTGCCCACTATTCAGAATAAGGAATTGCTCATAGTTGAGAGACTCATTCCTAGAAAAACTCGCTTGGACAGACTATAGACCGGCCAGTATAAGAACATATTTGTATGGAAAAAATGTTACTGTACTTGCAATTTGTCTTAGTTACTTCGTAGTAATCGAAAAAAAATCAATAAATATCTTATCTGAGGATTAATAATAGACTTTATTAGTACATACTTCAACATTTGCTTGAGAATTTTTAATATTTTTAATAGTAAATTTAGATAATAAACATAAAAGTTGAGTATCTGTAAAATTAAATGGAATACAAGCATTACTAATATTATCTATTCGTATATCGATTTGATCAATTGAATGTGTTGCTATAAGATTTGAACCCTATTCAAAAAACAAAATGCAACAAACATTAAAATCATAAAGAAAATAAATTCTTTGTTTGTTTGTTTTTAAATACCTCAAATCGAATAATATTTGTCGAATTAATTTCTTGTATAGAATTTACAAATGAATAATAAATTGGATCATTAACAATAATTAAAATATCATCATTCGGTATTATTTTCATATTATCCATAATAAATAATATATTAAGATCAAATGATGGCATTAAATTAAGATTTCTATCAATTATTGGTGATATACAAATCATTTCTGAAGTTGAAATAGATTCACATGACTGTAAAGAAATGAAATTAATTAATATATTTGATTTTAATTTTCTAATTAACTTACTGATATAAATTCCAAAATTGATGTATTATATATAAATTTCATCATAGGTTTTTGTACAACATTAAGATTTTGACCAGATACAATCAATTTTATTCCTCCACTAAAAATAATTTCATTTTATCATTGTTTTTTTTTCAAATCTTATAGATGCGCAAGAATAAACGTTTCTCTAAATATTTTCTCAATATCATCGTCAAGGCCGATTACTATGCCTTAATCTTTTTTAATAAAAAAAAAATATCCATGATTCAATCTTCCACAAAAACGTATCACAAGTTTTACTACAAAATATTAACAAGAAATATTCTAACATGTTCAATTTTCAAAAGTTATTTATTTTTAGAACAATTCAGCACTTTTTTTCTAGCTTTCTACATACATAACAACATGATGAAATACGTTTAGAAGTATAACTAAGTGCATTCTTTCTCATGATATACACTGAAGTTCATTTTAACCAAGTTTTTTTTTTTATGCAGACATAGAACTGACCTACCTTATTGGGGTCTACATTCTGCCCAGAGTTCGAACTTAAAAGCAATTTTCAAGTTGGAAAGGTTCTCTCGTCGGGAGGGACATTGATTCTGATGCATCCGTTACACCAATACCTTATAATCGATTTTTTTGGATACCAATTCAATATAATTGGATTAGCTCGACATTGAAAATATATTTTTTCTAATTGCCATGAATGATTATTAACTTGAATATTTAATTCTAATTGTTCTCTATCATGCATACAAGCTTGATTAATACATTCAATTTCATTGATAGGATAATCATATTTCGAAATATGACATTCTGCATTGCCTAAAAAGATTTTTATAGTTGAATTTAAATTTAAATTTAAATTTTGAATTCGAATTTTAGTTCCACCAACAGCTGGACCATAATTTGGTATTAGAATTGGTTTTGGTATCTAATAACAAAAACAAAAATTTCAGTTTTTCATTAAAATCAATATACTTACATAAACATGAAATTTGTCTGGATATTCAATTAAACCAGATATATCAGTATCACCAATAGATAAAATCCTTTTAGGTCTAATATTAACTGAAATAATTCCTTCAACTGCTTGTTTTGGAATAATTAAATTACAAGTTAAACTAAAAAAGAATGAAATAACTTGAAATTTAATTATTATTTTAAAATACTTACTTGTTATTTTCTATCGTTTGAATTGTACAGAAAAATTCATTTTGATTTGGTAAAGAAAATTGTACTAAAACTTTTATCAAATGTGCTTGAATTCCTTCGAATGAACCTGTTATAGTCAATGTAATTTGTTCTTGATTTATATTTGCATTCATTGGTTGAATCTATTCAAAAACAAAAAAACAAAAATTCAATATTACATAGAGAAAAAAAAACGAACTTGATCAATTGATGGTGGACATCCCCAATCATTTATTAATGAATTTGATGATAACGAACATTTACCATCAAACCAAATACATGGTTTATCATCATAACGTCGACTACCAACACATGATTGACATGTATCATATAGAGAACATGAATTATAAGCATAACGATGAAGCTAAAAATTTGAAATTATTTATAAAGTTTTAACAAAAAAAAAAAAAAGCACTAGAATAAAATACCTCAGTATCAATAGCAAATATAAGTGATTCATGTTCATTATCAACAACATATTGACTATTAAATGGTTCATTATGATAGATTGATTCATGAAGAAAATAAAGTATAGTTTGATTATGACGAATGAACTAAAAATTCGAAACTTTTTAAAATTATTATCTAATCTAAAAATCAGATAATCTTCCTCGATTATTATCCTAACTAATCTATTATCAATATTAAATCAAAAACAAAAATTGAGTAAACTAATAAAACAAAGTTTTCAATAAACTACCTCAGAAAATTTAACATCGGAAGTATATATATTGAATATGTTTTGATTATCAATGAAAAAATCTTTACAATTTTCATGTAAAATAAATACAAACTATCATAGATACCTTAAGCACATGTCGTTGACTTGTACCAATAATTACAATATTATCTTGTGCAAAAATGAATCTAATCGTTACATTTGTTTCCATAGTTTGATAAAATTTTTCTCCTATAGCACCTACAATTCCATCCATATATGTATTTGTTCGATAGGGTTGCCATGTACATTCATTTATTTCCGTCAAATTTTGTTCAATTGTCTAATAAAAATAAAAAGAACAAAAATTATTTTCGTCAACTTCTGCTTGAAAAATATGCTTTTCTGATCGCGCATCTAAAAATTCTAGAAGAAACTTCATTATAGCTAATTAGTTCTTTTTCTTTGTTTGAAAGAGTATGTGAAGCAATAGTACACGTTTTTTCAATGAAACTTTTCTGTTATTACATAAAAAAAGTACTTCTATAAATGATCATTTTTTGTGGAATTTTTCAAGTATTGAATTTACCATCCTTTTTTTCCTTGCATAAAAATTAAGAATTAAAAAAAGACAAAGACTCTAGTCGTCTAAGAAATATATACGATGCGCTAGTCACAGAATACAAAAAGCCGAAAAACATATGTCGTATCTTTGGGACAACTATCTAATTTTGATTAGAAAATTTCATTGAGAGTATCAGAGTACGGTTGGACCGAGCCCGGATCCGAAAATTTAAAACCCGATAGGCTTTTGGGGCCTACAGAGAATTTTGAATTGCCAAATGAACTACTTTTGATTCTTGTTTATTGAACATCTTCCGAAAGGATGATGGTACAGACTTGAAAATTTCATACGATTTGAATGCATCTACGCAAAAATCGATTTTTGATGGGAGGAAGGGGAGGGAGGAAGGGCTTAATATTCAAATTAATTACTTTTTCACACATTGGTCTTGTTTCATCACTATCGATAATATAAGCAAGACGATAACCAATGCCCATTTGACACTGAATTTTTGATGCTTGAAATGCACGTATAATTTCATTCATTGTATAAATACAAATTGTATTCTCATAAATAATATATAAATAATCAAAGTTTTCAAATGAATGAAAAGCTCCTGTAATAAATGATGAATTATGTTGACAATTAACTAATGGAATTTCTTCATATGTCATACGCATTACAATTGATGCTTGACATAATCGAGCTAAACGAGATGATTTAAGTATATAATATGTATATTGTTGATAATCAAAACCATAAATATATTCAATATTTGATAATTTTTCATTTAAAAATGTTAATGATGTTATTAATGTATGATCACTTGATTGAAATTGATAATTAATATTATAATGAAATAAATCTTTTCGTAATTCGATCTGTGAATTAATTATATTTCCATTTCTATCATGACGATTTCCTATTAAAGCTGAACGAATTATTGTTGATGATAAAAATGTATAACAACCAGATAAACAACCAAGATAATTTGTTTCAATTGTTGAATCAAGAATATAAATTCTACTTATATCATTTGCATCATATAAAATACAACGACCAATTAATGAACGTGAACATATAATTAATAAATTTTGTGATTGTTCATAGAGAAAAACACTAACACCATTTTCTGTATTATCAAGTGATGAATGAAGTTGTACACGTCGATGTAATAATAATAATGTTTCATTTATTGTTGACCAATGTAATTGATGTAAATGTGATGAAGATATTGCATATAATGTTGAAGTATTTGTTACATAAAGTAAATTATCAATTGATGAATCAAATGTATAACTTTTTATTATTATTAATTTAATTATAAATATAAATAATGAAAAAATTGTATTTGATTTCATGACTAAAAGAAATATATATATATATAGAAATGAATATAAGACTACAAACGTTAAGTATCAATTGTATGTACAATAAAAGAATCGTATGGGAATTTTTTAATATAAAAGAAAAGAATGAATAGTTTGCTTTGATTTGTACTTGGTTGAATTCTATTCAAATTCGAAATAACCATTGTTTGATTAATGTGAACAAAAGAAAGAAGAACATTGGATATTGTTAAAATTTTTATTTTTTTTCTGTTATAGATCAACTTACTTTCGACACTTTCTGTTTATAAAAAAAACTACTATTACACTTCCTTTTTTTTTCAATAGGATGTTATTGGGCTATAAAATATCATATTTTGCAAGGCGAAAACAAATACTCATTTTATTACTATTCGAAAAGACGAATGAAGGAGAATGTTTCTGTTCTGTTCGTTGTTCGAAGAAAAAAAAAGAATCGAGTACTTGTATTTGTTTCTTCCAGTTGGGAAGTATCCCAGCGAATATTATATACGTCCTGAATAATTTTTTTCTATCATCATTGATTTCGAATTTGTCACTTTAGAATTGTTCTTTAACTGATTTCAGTTAATATTCAATTATTTTATTAATATAAATTAGATATTCGTGCACTCTATTTGTCGAATGAATGTACAAATTAATGATATCTATATTATATTTAGTCAACAGATGTACTAATTCGAAACGATTTAATTAATTTGATCATTATACACTTCCTTATATTGAGTAGTACTAGATGTGACGTTTATATTATATCAACTTATGTTGATAATGATTCAGGTTGTTTTAAACATCATTGATTTAATTCTTGAATTTCATCGTAAAAGAACATGTAGATAGTATTTTTACTGAACTAAAACTTGTAGTCAAGCATTGAAAATATATAAAAAAAAGAAACTATTAAAAATCAGAGTTTTTCTTGTATACTTTTGCTCATATTTCTTTTAATCAAGTAAATATCAGATAATCCATTAAATAATGAAATATTTTATTAATTTTTATTCAAAAATTACTCAAGGACGAAAATGTTGTGTAGAAGAATAAATTCAGTATTGTTTCTCATATGACCAATTAGGAAAGATGTCAGTTCAAGGGCATCCTCCTCAGCTGTTTCTCATGTTCGATAACAATGAAACGAAATATATTTGACATATGTCTGCTAATACAGAATTATTAAGTAAAAAAAGAACAAAAATAAAAATTTTACCTTGTTTTTATTGAATCAGTACTTCATCGGTCATTTAGCACTAGTCTTTCTCCTTCTGTTTCTTTCTCATTCGTCTGTATGTGTACATTTTATAATTGTTTCGGTCATTGTCCGAAAGAAAGATTAACATGCAACGAATATGCACAGCCTACAATGATATACGCGGTCAACTTGTTATCGTTGTTCGTTTGAGTTCATTCAAAAAGAAAGAAAAAAAGAAAAGTTAAAATCCTTGTATCATATTGAATACATGGAGAAGAATAAATGAGTATTTAGTTGTTGTATATGTAACCTTCCAATAAATAATAGTGTGATTAACAAAAAAACAACTAATTTAAGGCTGGTAATTGTTCGATAGAAAAAAAAAAATAACGATCAGATTTGTTGTTAATAGGTCATATATAATTGAATGTTTTGTAATGAATCAAATTCATGAGTATAGAAGAAATGTTAGTAATTATACGTTATTTAGACTAGATGAACAGAACACATGTGTTAAACAAATTTGTATTTAGTTGATCGCTAGAATATTAATTATCATTTTACATCGAAATAATAGTAAATTTTCTTACTAATGACTATTCGTATATCTATCAAAAAAATTTGATAAATACAACTTAAAGCAATTAATGGGAGATTTATAGTCTCTGAATTATTGTTATCAACTCATTTTAATTTCATTTA
>CAJNOL010005777.1:0-10719 GCA_905250125.1 Rotaria sordida | reverse complement strand
CATTTCAGAATCATTTTCGATAATTACGTGGATAATGTTCATTATCACAACCCAATGAAATATTTCGTCCTTTTGCATAAAATTCGCTGCGTATGGTAGTATGTTTCATTTTTCGTAAAAAAATCTTTATCTTATCTCACAACTTGAATCCGTCTGTCTATTAATATTAGAATTTGAATTAAAATACGTGCATTCAACTAAGTTATCGTGTCCTTGAGTCAACACATAAAACTTGGTTATCAGTAAAGTACATGCAGACATTTTTTATAACTAAAATACTCGAACATGTAACAACCTTGACTTTTTAGTTTTGTCACGTAGTTTCAATTTAATTTTAGATTAAACGATAGGTATTCGTTTGCAAATCAATCATTGTGATTATTCACAATCAATCGTAAAATCACATTAGATCGGTAAGAGTACAACGAAGCTCTTAATTAACGCCAAACTTGATTGAAACATCTGAATTTAAGCAAAAACACAGTATTAAATCATTAAAGATTTTAATAGCAAGCAAAGACCATTGTTTTCTAAATTACTACAAAACTGTATATTCATTTCTTGACAGACTTATAATTAGTTCCTTTTTTTTGCAATGAAAGTACCAATTATTAGAATGAACTGGTTTTTTAATCTAATGTTGGAGAATGAGAAACACTGGTAATCAACTTTTTAAGCTTTTTATCTGGCTTGACAATAAGTTTTAGAAAATTTACACAATATCTGACAGCTCTGCGTATTCACTACGTAAAACCTATGTTAATTTATACTTTGAACTGAAGGAAATTTTTAAACTCCATTAATTGTGTTTCATCTTTCTTCGTAGTTGCTAATCTTTAATTAATATGGGTTCAATTTTTTCGAAATCTGTTAAACATTCTCTTAGTATATCAGGAAATAATAATACCGTCTGGATAATTAATGGTGCGAAGTTTGACATCTCATCGATATTTGATCAAAAACTCGAGAATGCGATTATACGATTTCAAAATATCATGATTGCCAATAATTCAACTATTATAATCAACATCATATTGATCCTAACTATCGTTATTGTTCCGCCACTCTTTCTCTATTTAAAACATCGTTACCAACAGCTCTCTTTCAAAATAGAATCCAATAGACATTCATTTATCAATTCTGTCAAATTTTCAACCTCCGATATTATAACTTTATCGAAAAATGTTCCGCGTTATGTTGAAGAATATATTATTTAGGAATTATGCGTTTTTCAGGTTATCAAATAGTTTACGAAAATGAACATTTTACAATTAATGTGAACTTTTATGCATGCCTATAAATAATAGTTGAATAGTTATTTGAACTGAAAATAATTTTTCTTCTCATTTTTAAAAATGAACTAATTCAAAAATATTCTATTACTACTAGTGAACATGACTATTTCCTTATTCAACACGAAAATTATTTGCATGTAAAAGAGAATAAAACATTATCATTAATCATTGACGAAATTACTTTTTTTGTTTTTTTTTAAAGAGAGAAAGATTTACTCTCTCTCTCTTTCTTCTATTTTTTTTCTTGTGTAGTATAAAAGATAATGCAAGAAACAGAAATTTACGGCATACGAACAAAGATACTTCATCATAATAACGCATTCATATTTTACCAGTTACTATTACCTTCATCCAAAAACATGGCTGTTATAGTTGGTAACTCAGAAACTGCATATAAAATGGATGTCAAGGGCGACGCTAAAAATGTTAATATAAATATTGGCGATTCAGCTATAAAGCCAGCATCTGATACACCTGTTCAAACGGTGATGAAAAGTGTCGGTAAAACGGCAAGCAAAGTTATCGAAAGCGGGAGTGATTTGATAACTGCGTCCGTAACCTGGCTCAACGATATGCAACAGAATTGGTGGATCTACATGGTTGCTGCTGCTATCATATTCTCAAGTATTGCATTTTTATATTGTGTGGTACGTTCTTATTTTGCTCGAAAGTAACGCTTGCCAATGAGCAATATTGCCGAATTTGCTGCAGAAATTGCCAACAAACATGTAGCATCAAAACAACGACAACTGACATTACCAACACCCATTTTACCATCAGCTAGAGTACGGTTATTTGAAAATTCAACAGTTTAAAAACCACACCAAAACTGATGAATCAGACTTATAAACATGCGTAGTAATGTAGTTTCATTTTTATATACATATATATATATATTCAAGCAGCTCTACATATTTTACATTTCTACCTTTCATTCAATATCTTTTTTTTTTGTTGATATTTTACCATCGATATTCATTTTACTGCCATAATAATCTTTGGTTAATCTTGCTATCTTTCTTTTGTCATTTTACTCGTTGAAATTTGTTTTTTTGTCATCAATTTCAATAAATGCATGACTACAAAACCAATTATTTTTCGTCTCGTCGCCACTAGCTTATTCGCTAAGAGACGGATACTAATTATTTGACATTATGTTCTTTTATTCGACTTAACTTAGTTCGTAATGAAATTTGAAAATATTCTTTCTTTTAAGTATTTTTTTTAATTTAACCACATGAATTTCATGAACAAACTAGCCCAAACCTTCTTCACATAAAATAATTTTTTTTCCTTGACCTTATATAAATACAGGGATTGATATTGTTTTTTTATTTACAAATGTTTTATCTAGTCGAAATCACTTCATAAGATCATAGATTTATATTAATTCTTCTATATTATGTTTTTCTATTGCATTTGATTCATTTTACGAAAATACACATACATGTTTCTTTTAATTATTTTTTCAAAATTCAATTCACTACGCTAATAAGCATAAATATTGATATTATCGCCGTCTCATAAGACCTTTTATTTTATCGGAATCAATTCGTACGAATAAAGATTTGCATTCCTTTTTTATGCGTTGTATTTTATTTTGCCGGTTCCAGTGAATGAGAAAACAAATCAGTATCCTTTTCTTTATATATATTTTTTGATTTTACTACATTCATATCATTGTCAGAGAGGTTCACATTCTTTCATCACGTATGTTATTTCATTGGTATGATTCCTTTCATAACGATAAACCTTGTTATTTTTTCTTTTTTCTAATAAAATATTTTATTTTATCTAATTCAATTCGCAAGCATAAATATACGTATATGTATTGCTCCTTTTAGGCTTGATACTTTATTTCACTTCAGTCCAGTCAAGTCATAATATTAAAAACCTATATTATTTCTCTTACAGAGATTATTTGATTTCAGATAATTCAATTCACAATGAAGAACGGTTATACTGAATATTTTACGTTATGATTTTCATTTATCCTGATTTATTTCATAAGAACAAGAAGTAATGTTCTTGTTTTTCACAAGTTTTTTAAATCAATGCATCAGATTTAGAACATCAGAAATTCACACGGATTCCTTTTTCTAGTGTATTTTATTTATCTTACTCAAGTTGTAAAACCACAAGTTGATACTATTTTCTTTATGTATGATACTTGATATCATCAACTTACGGTCCTAGCGAGAATGACAGATCTTTCTTTGTTTTTAATCAACACAATAGACTCATAAAGAGAGAGGTAGATACTGTTTCTTTCGCGTGACTTATGCATTGTCGAATTCAAGTCATCAGAATAGAAAATAATATTATTCTTTTTACCGGTATATAATTTTTATTTCAATTCAGTCCGGTCATAAAGATTGAGATTAACATTTTTCGAGTTCATGACGGGAATGAATTACAAAATAATTCAAGATGTATATATACAAAATTATGTAAATGATAATACATAGATGTATGCGGATATATAAATGTATGTATATATATTGTATAACGTATAATACATAATATCATTATAATATATAACATATAATACATACACATATAATGTATATAATACTGTTGAGCGTATTAGCAGGCACTAGAAGTTACTACCAGGTACTACCAGGTACCACAAGGCACTACCAGGTACTACTAGGTACTTGAAGGTACTAGAAGGTGCTAGAAGGTACTACCAGGTACTACAAGGCATTACCAGGTACTACCAGGTACTACTAGGGACTAGAAGGTACTACCAGGAACTACCAGGTACTACTAGGTACTACAAGGTACTACCAGGACTACCAGATACTACTAGGTACTACCAAGGACTACCAGGTACTAGAAGGTACTACAAGGTACTACCAGGCACTACCAGGTACTAGAAGATACTATGAGGTACTACCAGGTATTAAAGGTATTACCAGAGTCCACTACCTAGGTTCATCAATCCGCTACCGGATCTCATAGAATCTTGTAAGATTCGACCAGCCGACAAAATCCTACAGGAATCCGTGAAACGGAATTACGTCGGATTCCCATCGGATGAATCCTAATCGCTGCAAATTTTATTAGCATCCATTTTATCAGTACTAGATTACGATCTTGGGATGCTATCGGATCGGACTGTCGGATTTGTTATAAAATCTAATCGGATTTCGGCACTACGGATCGGAATGTGGATCCGTTTCACGGATTCCTGTCGGATCCCATATTATCCCATCGGATTCGATAAGATCCGACTATCGGATTGATCGACCTAGGTAAGGCTTAGTCCCTATAAAATGGCCAATAGAGTAAAGAAGAGAGGTATGAAGAAGGAAAAATATTCAGGTGATTCTTGACACAATGCGTCATCTATGATGATTTTTGTCTTTAATAGCTATTGGTACTGATTGATTCATAGATATGACTAGTATGTTCTCTTCGTTAGTTAAGGAATAGACTTTTCGGCCAGCTTTCTTATAGATGCATATTATTGCATGAGGATGTTGGCATAAGTTTTACTTAATATTTCAGTGATATGGGACCAGTTTTGAGATAAATACTTTTCTAAACAATCTCTATGAAAAAAAGAAATTTGCATTCAGGAAAATCAAAACGACGTCGTCATGTTAATAAAAATAAGCGATATCATTTTCGTGCAATTGCTCCTGGTGGTTCTGGTTGTACTAGAAGTCGTTCAATATCGGTTTCAAATGTTGCAGTTGCTGATATCGTTGATTCAAGTGCTTATGACCGAGAGACTTTTGATTCTAAACGTATGTTATCTCAAAACTTAAAGACGAGATTCTTGTCTTTTAATTTTAGAAAAATATGATACATATATGAAAGATTTTGATGAAGAAAAGAATGATGATTTTGAGAGAAATGATTTTTCGTCTGATACGACTTCTGAGACCGGGAAACTGGCCATTGATGAAACACGTATTGACGACGAATTTCAAAATGAACATGAGAAACAAATACAAAAAATATTTGAAGTTACATGTGATAGATTTATTAAAAATACAAATATTATTTCTCAACGTTCATTGCAATCATCATCTGGTATAGCTGCAACAAAAACTAAAGATTACCGGTTCTCATCAAATTCTTTAGATAATTCTAGTAAAAATCTAACATCCTCAGCATTAAGTATGTACATTTTTCGAAAATTGGACGTAAAATTTTTCAATTTCTTGATTCACTTTTGAATAGGTGATCAAGCTGAAAATTTTATGAATACGAACAAAAATAAATGTATTTCTTGAAACACATCATCGTCACGTACAAAAAAAATGTTATAGTACATCTCCAGAAGAAAAACTTTAACAGGTTCTGCATGAGAACATTCAACTGAAGAAAAAATCAAAAATTATCAAAAAAATTGGATGACTAAGTAAGTTCTCTATTTCTGCACTACATTCATGCAAAACTTTTTTTTCAATAGACCGACAGGAAATATAGCTACTTATTTGATTCAACTAGGTGCATCATTACCTAATAATGACGATCCTAAAAAAAAACAAAAAAAAAGCAAAAAACAAAAAAACAAATAAAAAAAATATCACGCCTATTAAATTTAAGTGAAAATGAATTAAAATATTCAAAACACAGAACCGACATAGCTAAAACATGCCGTGCACTAGTTAAACTAATATATCCTGATCTATTAGAACGTGCACAAATGACCATTACAAAGATACCGACTTCAAAAGTTTATGCTATCCACAGTAAAAAAAAATACATTAAAATAATATTAGAGTATTATTCTGTTACCATTCTAGAGTACGCAAGACTCGTCCACCATCAACCAAATATATCAAGTTATAAATTAAACAACACAATAGGCAATGTTTTTGCTTTAAAAAGACATCAACAACAAAAACTTACATCAGTACCATCATAATCTTACCTATCAAACATTGAAACTTTTTGTAATGATGTACATGTGAATATACACATATCTATTAGTATATATATATACAGGGTGTCTCAAAAGTCACTTGTGGAAAATTTGGTCTCACTCCACTATTTTATTAAACTTAATCAATTATTTTTTTTCTATGATGGATATCACCGTGAAGGTTTTATTGATATGGATAAACTTCGCAAATATTATTCAAAGGTATCATCTTTGACTGAAATACAAAAATTCAATCTTTTGTTAATTTTCAAAGAAAAAAACATTACGTAGGATCTTTTTTCTATTGTTTCAATATCCTTGTTAATCTAACCTTTAAATCATCCATACTTTGGACTGTCATTTTATATACAAACGACAGTGTTAGTAAAGGTTAGATTAACAAAGTTATTGAAACAATAGAAAAAAGATCCTGCATAATGTTTTTTTGAAAATTAACAAAAGATTGAATTTTTGTATTTCAGTCAAAGATGATACCTTTGAATAATATTTGCGAAGTTTATCCATATCAATAAAACCTTCACGGTGATATCCATCATAGAAAAAAAATAATTGATTAAGTTTAATAAAATAGTGGAGTAAGACCAAATTATTTTCCACAAGTGACTTTTGGGACACTCTGTATATAAATATACATTTACCTAAATATACCTTTGTTTTGTACTATTTTACATATGTAGACATATACATTTATTTTTGTATTGCTCAACATATGTACACATATGAATATTCATTTTGTATTACTATATTTGTACATATACATATTTTTTTGTACTACTACACATATCTACACATAGAAGTTTTTTTTCTGTTACTTCTAATATATATATACATCTTTTGTTACATTTACTATATATTAATATATTAAGCTATGAAAAATAAAATCTGAATCATATAACTACCACCAACTCAGATGTAAAAAATATTTTCTATACCGAGGAGACTGATATGCATTCGATGAAAAATCACGATGTCCACAGATGTGATATAAATAGATTCAATGAACAAAATCAACATGATTCTATCGTTTGAATTTTTACAAAGAATACCTTTTAATCAATTTTAATCGATTACTTACTTCATATCAAAGATAAGTGCTTTTCGTAGGATTCGAACTAGAAACTAGTGAGTTTCCCATGATTTTTCTTCTTCAGAAACTATTGACTTACCACTGGACTAAATCAGGCAACTAAACTAAAGTTGAAACTCCTATATAAATTGTTTCAAAATGGAGATGATGCAATTACATCAGAAGCAGATTGAAATCGATTAAGTCCTATATTATGGAGTACCCTTAGGTCTACAAGTCCTGTTTTCCAGGGTACCTTGAGGTCCCCAAGTTCTATATTATGGGGGTACCCTTAGGTCCTCAAGTCCTATATTAGGAGGGTACCCTGAGGTCCCCAAGTCTTAGATGAGGAGGGTATCCTTAGGAACTCAAGTCCTCTATTCCTGAGGTACCTATAGGTCCACAAGTCCTATATTAGGATGGTACCCTTAGGCTCTCTTGTGCTATATTATGAAAATCAATTGCAATGCCGTGGTGAAGTATATTAAAGCACATACAAGGATAAACCGCGTCAGCCTAGCTTCTGTGGTAGAGAAAGAGGTAGCTACATGCTAGAAGATTTTGTAGAGTCAATGGACCTAGTGGATCCTCTCAACCCACGTCACTTGTTTTTTAATTAACACTCAATTCAGTTAATACGATACTATTAGTAACTGTCTCAATAAAGTGGACTAGCGTATAAGTACTTCTAACCCTTCAGTCGAGGGTTGAGCGAGTCGTAGGGACGAGCGTTACTTGTATTTATTTTATAACAACAGGTTTGATGTATATTTATTGGCATTTAAGTTTTTTAAATTTATTTATATTTGTATTTATTTCTATTTCTATTTCTATTTATTTTGATTTGTATTTTTTTATTTTTATAATTATTTTACATGGTGAAAAAAAATTAACATTCCTAATTTTGGTCGCAGAAAACGCTATTTTTGCTTTCTGATTTACATTTAGGATAATAGTTGTTGAAATAAAAGATATAATTGAATATAAGTTGAGTTGTACAACCACACAATTATTGTTTTTGATAGATAAAAGCCAAAAAAAAACACTAGAATCTGGAAGTTGATCGACATATATTAGGTAATGACATAACATGTGTTACTTAAAAAATAGAGACATGTCTACCAATATTTTCATGTGTTCATAATGGGTTAGAGAATTAATGTTTTTTAATTCACAAGAGCGAAGTGCCTTCAGTTCATTACACATATTAAACAAAATGTTATTATATCGATAATTCATAAGAAAGTCATCCAAAATTGAAGTCATTTTAAATTGTTGATGCTGAGTTTGTCCTCTATTATGTTTAAAATTTTCTATTTGTCTGAAAAGTATGTCTGTGCTACTCTGGCATCAACTTCTAAAAGTTGGTACAGTTTCCTGAATGCTGTCACAACAATTAACTTTTCATTCTATTTAAAAGTAACTTTCCTTCAGTTTTTAAGCACCTAGAAAATGTCTTGAACGTCTTCTTATCCAGTTTTTCTTAGAGCACTACTTTCAGACGAAACGAAAATTTAAGTTGTAACAACATTTTACGCAAATTTGGTATAACTTTTGCTTCTGAATTTTCAGCTTGCAAAAATTTATCTATCATACATCGTGAAGTAAATAGTTACTTATTTTCCATAAGACAAGAACTATCCAGTTTATCAAAAACACATTAAGATGCTGCTAGATATTTTCCCATTCTATTTACATACTGTATTGCACGCTAAAGTGTAGAATGATAAAGAAGTATTCGAGTTCAAATAAAGAATTAATATCCTGTATTGGACATTCGCGAATATAAAAAGACTCTTACAGAAAGTTTATAATGAAAAATCGATCTAATTCTAGTACTTACAGCTTCTCATATATGGAAATGAATCCAGAACATTTAAAACAGTCAATCAAATTTGATAAAAGGCTAAACACAGTTTCAAGCGAAGATCGTTTCTAAATATCTCATTCTAATAGGGTAAAGGATAGTTCTATTGAAAGTTATGTTTTCTCACTACAAATTCTATGACTTAAAATTCATTTATTCATTTCAGATGACGACTGGTGCAACCCCAGAGAAGCTTTTCTGGCGTAATTTTGATTACGCAAATATGATTGATTATAATCTTGTTGAAATTTATGGACCACAAGTAACAAAAATTTTTGAAGCACAAGCAAAGTTCTTGCTTCAAGATGCTCGTGTCCTTGCCCTGGTTACAACGTCGTCAATAGCTTATTTTTCGAATCAATCAACAATCTTACTTGATAATTGTAATTATATGAAAAAAGGTCTTGCTTCGTACAGTTTAATTACAACATGTTCCGGTATATTCATTTTAACAAATGGTGAACACCAATTTGCTCTTTTTGTGTACTCAAAAAGTGAGTACACTCTAGAATCGGTCAGTATGTCCGTCCGGCCGGCCGTTAACACGATAACTTTTGAAAGGAGAGTCCAATCGCGATGAAATTTTCTACACAGTTCAGTCTTAACAATGTCTCGGTCGAGTTCGAAGATGAGAAGAATTGGCTGAACCATTCCTGAGTTATTGCAAAAATAGTCATTTTTTCCTATGGCTTCCTAGGCGAAAATCGACCCATCACCGCTTGCGTAAAAAACTTTTCCTATCATACTCAAAATAAAACCCCAACTATTAGATACCATTCGATAGAGCATTTCACGAGCTACAAAATGGTATATAAAGCATTAAAAATTTGAGCTCAAACTTTGGAGCTAAGGAAAGGGTTTTTTGAGAAAATAGCGATATTTTATAAAGGTTGACGAAAGCAAATCGGGGTCGAGGAATCTGAATTTGAAGTCTGATTTTGAAAAATTTTGAACTCCATTTTTTGGGTCAAAGAAAGAGTTTTTTAAGAAAACAACGATATTTTATAAAGGTTGACGAAAGTAAATCGGGGTCGGTGAATCCGAATCTGAAGTCAGATTTTGAAAACTCTGAACAAAAGTTGTTGGGTTAAGGAATCGTTTCTTCACTTTTTTATCTCATAACTTACTCACTTGGGTGTAGTGTATTTATAGATTAAACTGTTTTCTGTCTAATTGAGACCTTCTTTAGCTCAAAGGGCCAAACCGTTCACGAGACAAGGTTAAAGTGCCGAGCATACACTCAAGATAGTTAATTTTTATTATAAAGCTGTCTGAAATATTCATCCTTGTGCGCACTAAGGAACTGCCCCTTAGGCCCTGCGGATGCCCTCTTTTTGTCCCATAGGACGTGGTGAGGAGTTAGTTCCGGAAGTTTTATTCATTCGCATAAACTGCTTTGCTTTAGCTGAATCGTGTTTCTTTTTATAAGCTCATGTTAATTATGTCAAAGTGCGGTACAAATTGTTGAGGATTATCTTCAAAAGGCAAGAGAGCATAATAATTAATACCATTGGAGTAAACACATAATCCTAATTTATTCCTATCAGATTTGTATCCTACGTATTTCAAATGACCACCTGCTGTCCGT
>CAJNOL010005776.1:0-10725 GCA_905250125.1 Rotaria sordida | reverse complement strand
GGACGAGGCTGTTAATGAAATTGGAACCTAAACGATAAAAAAATAATTCAATGCGATAATTATTCTTTGTCAATCTGACTTCATATCGTGGATTATCAGCATCATACAATTTGAATCTGATTATATCGTTAGTATAATATTGAACATCGAGTACAACATTTTCAATCGGTTCTAGAAACGGACTTGCTATGGCTTGATTTCGTTGTAAACGTAACCGTATTCCTGTAGCTGTTTGTTGTACATCTTGTTGTAATAGATAACCATAAGTAGGTCGTAGATAACATTGAATAACACTTGGATCTGTTATATCGTCGAAGAGACAATTACGAGCAAGACAGGCATCTTTTGAAAAATTCGAATATTTTGCTTCAGCTTCTGGATAACAATCGATTCGATCAGTGACTGCTACTTCTTGACGTTGGTCACGACTAGGATTACCAACAACGGACATGATTATAATGATAAATGCGAAAAGAATTAAAGAATAGCGTGGAATTCTCATTGCTTGGCATTGATGCAGGATCTACAGAAAAATAACTTCATTCCCTAGAGAATATACTGAGTTAAGGATACCCGAAAAAGATTTAACAAGTACCCTGCTACAAAATGTATAGTAACTGGGTACTTGAAGATACTGATCAGATACTCAATTGGATACTATTGTACAGTATTTCTAGGTACCCTGCTACCAAAATTTCAGTATGTTCAGGATCGAACCTGACCTTTCACCTTTTGCATTTTTTTTCTCAAAGAGATTCATTACATTTTTTTTGATTTTATTATATTTAATTTTTTCAATCCGGAACTCTACAGGTCAAATCCCGAGATCTGACCAAACTTGAGTTGGTCGAGTATCCATGAGACCACCTCAGGATAGTCCGCTCTTAATCTACGATCAAGATCGGCAAGTTCTCGACTAAGGAATAGTCAAGAAAGAGTGAAGAAATAATCTAGAAAAAATTAGTATGAAAACAGATTAATTTCTTCTATTTTGCTCTATTTTTTATACGGAGCTGTGCGCGAAAAAGAAAACGGTGAATGAACAGTCGCTACGCAGAATGCGACAAATGTAGGGTACCCTGTAGAGTTTTCCTCAGTAAAATTACAGATGCGGGTATTCATACCAGTACTTGCTCAGTGAGCGTACTTTTATAGGTGCCTCTTGCAGTACCTACATTAGTATAATTACTGAGAATTTTCGAAATATTCATATTAGGTACTCTGCTAAGGCTTTCTCAGTACATGGGTACCCTGGAGTCAGTACTTTCTCTAGGATTAGAAGCGGAATGACTGGCTTTGTCTGCTGTTTTGTAGACGCAAAACGATGATTCAAAAGACTTCAATATCTTATATTCACTCACACTGCATCTTTTACACACAGCTTAGATTTTAGATTATGGCTTGCCTTTTTTACATAATTGACTAATCTTTTATGTTATTTTCAATTTTAAACAAAGAAATCTAAGATATGTTATCATTCAATTGAAAAAAAATAAAAACAAAAATTTTTCTTTAAATTGAAAACTGTTTTTCGTTTCGATGGAATTTGTGCCAAAAAATGCTTACCCTACTGAAGATTGTGTCTCTCTGTTTCTTTCCATATTCTTCGATTGGAACCATCTGCATTATGTTTTCTTAAATTATGTCTCATTAATGATCACGTTTAAATAGTCGAGAAATATTTCTAAAACACATTTGATCAATTATATATAGTCTCGAAGTAAAAACAGCAAAAAAAAAGATGGATTTATTTTTATCCACTTACTTTGTTATCTGAAACATTTATTACCTGTAAATGTTAAGATACAGTGTTGATATCTGACTAGAGCATAATTATTGTCTATTTTTGGAGAGACTCTTGATTGAAACGAAAGGTACGTGAATAAAAATATCTATCAACATCATTACACACCTTTATTTGATGAAAAAAATACGCTTGTATGATGTTTACCTTTCAAGAGATGAACTATTGATGGTGACGAAGAAGTAAATAATTAGCAATTGAGTAAAATGATCACAAAAAAACTTTAATATGGTCGACTATGAAAGACATTCTTATCTTTATTGGTTGCTTCGTTAATTGAAAAGATCAATCCTCCGTGTTTCGATGAAAAGACAAGTCGCAAAATGTGTTTTCATAGGTTTCATGAAAAACTTGGCGTTTATATTTTCTTGTACACATCTTGGTGTAACATCCGTGAATTCGAATAATATCGAGCTTTTCTTTCCAGCTATTGCAAAGATGTTAAGCAAAACCTGGAATTTTTCGACTTGTTAAGAATTTATCGTCTTATGTAGTCGACATTCTTTTCCTCATGCGATTTTCGTACATTGTTAACAAGTGTCATTTTAAGGCGTTACTCGAACAGTCACATGTGAAGACAATGTAAACAATCAGACTCCTGATAAGGTCGTACTTTGCACAGAGAATCAGTCATTGAAAATATTTTCAGGCTTGAGTCATAGTTCTCGATGAAGGAGGAGCTTATGAGATGGAGAAGATCCCACTACCTGTAAAAACTAACGAGAGGTTATGTCTTGAATCCTAATCGAAGTATCATGTTTCTGTTTCAGGAAGTAGAAAGACATATTGACACTGTTTTAATGTATTTATCAGATGCTATATATATATATATATAAATTTGGGTGCGGAAGTGAGTGTAAAAGAATTGACACACATCTGTCATTTAGCTTTGATGCTAAGATATAATGTAGAGTAACAATATATTCACAGATAATACTTAACTCTGACAATGATCAGTAACTGTTAATTCCGTTTGCTAACAAGTAAGCTATTGATGAATATCATTTTTCGAACTTTAACATGCAATTCTTCGACTCGTGCGATTGAGGCTGAATTTTTTTTTGTTTGAATTAATTGGAATCTTCCTTGATAGTTAGTTGCTCCGATATCTTTCACAGTCTCATCCAATTTAATGATATTATTTCATCGAAAATCTTTTATGGCTTCGATATTATATGCCGTCTCTGAAATCTATAAGATATAGATATTATCGGACAGCTCTTCGTCTAATAAAACTTCTTGATTAATTAAATTGGATTGCTTGTCTTATCAATAACATCGCTCTTATAACGGTTTTCATTGGCTAGATTAATTAAATACATTAAAGAGTTGATGTCGTTATCATCTCAGTGCACAAGTAATATCTCTCCACCTCATCGAGAACTATTTTCATTCGTGCAAAAGATTAAGCGCGTAACAATTTTCTTGTAGACACTACTAAGCAAAATTCAAATTTATCATATCGACTTTCAAAATCAGTAATTGGGCTTACTATTGTTTTGAATATCTTTTCACTCACTTTTTCTTGTGGAGGATAAATTCTTTTCAATGTTGCGATCTCAACGATTTCTTGTTCTCATGGTATAATTTTCTGCCGGAATGAGTTCCGAACTGAAACAGAGGTCAGATTAATATCCAGATTATTTAAATCTATAGATAGTTGTATTCGTAGATCATGCTATCCCCCGAACATAGATGATTCAGAAGACAAAACAATTCACTATATTGTTGAAAGACGTTCAAATTTGGTACTTCATCGGCAGAGCATTTAGCCCTCGTAACTTCCATACTTGATAAGAGAGTTTTACTAAAAGGTGATTTAAAAGTCTTGAACCCTTCAGAAAAATTGTTCTTCCTCGCTTATTACAAATCCAAAAACGGTCAAACGTTGGCATCTAATGTCGTGTAACTAGGCGACTATTATTATAAATTTTTATACCACTATCCCTGCAAAAAAAGGGAGATATATAGGTTTATACCATTGGACTTTCTTGCCCATATTCCAAAAATAAAAAATATTAGAGATTTCCATGAAAACATAGAGAAAAAAATTTAAAAAGGAAGATATCAAAATAGATATATTGAAAGTATTATGCAAAACAGAATTACATTAGAATATTAATAGATAACTACAGAATTTTCAGACAATTGTCTATGGCATATTTTTTTCCATGATTGCCTCATCTAGAGATATTTTTTTTAATATTTAATTCAGAGATGAGCAGCTCTGGTGTTTCCTCGCTCTAGCTCAGCTCTAGCTCCAAACATTTTCTAGCCGCTCCGCTCCAGCAGAAATAAATAGTCATTATTTCATTAGAAAACTTTGGTTTTTTTGGCTCCTTTGCAGATCACTTTTTGTATTCATTAATAACACTCAGTTTCCGTAGTAATAGATGCAAATGGAAGAGGAAAAAGCACAGCTCTTAATATTTGTCTGACATTTTCTCGCTCCAGCTCCGCTCCCGGAGTGGAGCTAGCTCCGTGGAGCGACCGCTCCGGAGTCGGAGTTACCCGTCTCTGATTTAATTTTAGTAGAACCAAACTATTGTATAGGTTACTTACGACCAAATATATCATTTTTCATTTTTGGGACATGAGAAAAAATTCTCGAAAATATGAATCTATAAATCTCGTTTATTATTAGGGGTAGGAATATAAAAACTTAGAATGATACTGTCTACTTACAGGTAATTAGATATCAAAGTTTGACCGTTTTTGGATTTGTAAAAAGAAACGAGAATGAGCAATTTTTCTAAGAGGACTCAAGACTTTGGATCACTTTTTATTAAAAACTGAGATAGCTTGACAATATGAACTATAACGTCTCTAATTTTCTAGCTTTGGCGAGACGTCTATTCAATCTGAATTTTTGCAAAAAAAAGATTGAGAGATTCATTGATAAAACTTTTCAAATTGGTACTCATTAAAGAATATAAGAGTATCCATTTCTACTCGAGACTACTTACTAAATGCATACATTTCTACTTGCATTAGAAATTAAATGAAACGTGAAGAACAATAAAATTGCAATGACAGTGCAGTAAGAAATAAGCAATACTGTTTTCTTTTTCCTTTTTTTCTCTTCCATGTATCAGGTTGTAACCAAATCATAATTATCATATTTCGATCGGTTAAAAACTATTTATCTGAAGGAAAGAAAAGAAAAAAAACGAAAAATGGTGCTCTCATTCATTATTTTTTTTTTGAATAAATCAATGTTACTCAAATCGAAAAATATGGAATCTTGATGCGATCATTTGCGGGTCTTATAAACACACGCATACTCTTATGATTGTATTTACTTCCTCTTTTCTTTTCTTTCTTTCCTTTGCATCTGTCTTTGCTTTCTCTTTATATTAATATTATTTTTTCCTTTGTGTTAGCACCAGTTTTTTACATTATCTTCTATTTGTGATATATTTTCGATATACAATAAGAACAGATCTAGGATTTTAGGCAAAAATTAATTTTTGAGATTCATACGCGGTAATATAAACTCGCTTTTTGTTCATTTTTGTTGGAAAAAAACCGAAACAATTTCTTCCCAGTCAAACATGAACGTTTAAAAAAACATGTGTAGACACAACATTATCAGTACACATACATGCACCGTTATAACATGGCATGCTTGTAAACATGTTAGAGAGAGAACTATATTCACGAGTACACTCATGGAAGTTTCCGCATGTACACGCTTAATATTTTTACATGCAAGGATATACAAGTGTTTTTGTAGAAATCCCTTACGAGTGCATGTAAGACAATATTAGAATAGGCAAAAAATGAAAATGTCAATATCACTTTTCTCATATGACATCAATAACATTAGAAAATCGATTGTTTGGTAAAGATCATGATTGTTTGCTGAAGGCAAAACATACAAAAATTTCTGAAAATTATTGTTAACTTATCCAATGTGAAACATTTAACTATCTCATTCAATTTTAAGTTAGAAACACCATCAATATTATTACAAATATTAAAAGAAGCACCAAATATATCATCAATAACTATCAATCAGGATATTTTAATATCGTTATTCGACGATAATGAATTATGTAAATATTTAAACAAAATGGTTAAAAAATTAGATGCTCTATCGAATAATTCATATGAACTGAACCAATTTTACAAAATATTTTCAAATATTGAACAACTTACATGTACAATCTATAAAAAAGAGTATTTGTTATTTCTGACAAAGCATTTGCCAAAATTATCAAGTATCAACATTTATTCGCGGGCATCCACTTTTGACTACCACATGTCTTGGTTCAAACAAGAAGTATACAAATTAGGTGTAAAGATTTTCACTGACTTTAATGATAAAAATGCATCTATTTGAATTATTAGATATATGTACTAATCATATAGTAACGCATTGTAAAATAAGAACTGCAGAGTTGTATATCTAATAATTTTTCGCAAATTTTAATAAACTTACCAAATGAGATTGGAGCCCTACTACCATGTTTTTCGAGGTTTTCAAAAGACTTCAAATTAAAAAAATCGAAAACGATGAGCATAAAGAATTGATCTTACATATCGATATTAAGGTTCGTAAATCTAGACAGTTGTAGAGTTCACCACTATTTTCTATTTAAGTTTAATTTGTCTTAACAAGCTTTGACCAAAATAACAGAAAGGTTTTTTGAGCTTCTGCTTTTTGAGTAGTATATTCTATCAATATTTATTTTTCTTCGTATTATACGTGATTCATCGATTATATGTAAAGTATCAATATATGATACTAGTAAGTTTGTTTAAGCATATGTAGTCCTTGTGGTAGAATATCAGCAGGTTTCTCTTAAAATTTAATATCCGAAATATTCAAAAATATATCTCGTTTCTTCATAAAAATATTCTGGAAAATCATTTTCTGATGTCGATGCAGAAGGAATCATTGCTGCTTGCATTACGACATGGACAAATGAGAATACTGTGAAGTAAAAAAAAACAAGCAGGCATACCTGCTATGTTTACTTAATGCAGTAGTGTAGAACTCGAAAAGTTGGTTCAATTGAAAAACAAGTTTTCAAATGAACTCGTTAAAACGATTCATTAGAACTGTTTAAATTTCAACTGAGGGTTGTTCAATTGTTCAACCATTCAAATTTCAAATTTTACTTGCGAACAAATGGATTAAAAAAAATTTGCAATGCTGGAGTATCGATCAGCGCCGTGATCATTGAGGTTTGAAATTACAATGTGAATGTTAGAAACAGCTTCTAATTACAGAATTTAGATAGAAGAAGAGCAAGTCAGGAGAACTTCATTCTTGGATTTCGATAATTGAATAGTTGAAATCTGAAATTTGACTAATTGAACAGCGTCATATTCATTTGAAAAATTTTTTCAATTGAACATATTTGACTTCAATTGGACCAATTCTTCGAGCTCTACATATTTGACAACTAATTACTTTTTGACTTTCAAACCTCAATCCACTATTTTTTCCAGAACACAATAAATTGGCTGATTATACATGAAATCAAAGTAACGCGTGTTCATTCACTATTAATTATGCTTCAAAACGAAAGAAGACAAATAATCTGAGATACTGTTTATCTTCTGATGTATTATCAACAATGAATACAATTATCAAAAATACATCAGGTCGCACTGCATATAAATACAATTGAGCTTACTTACTATCATAATACCATTAAGAAACTAGTTGATATTCATCATCAAGCATCAAAATCTTGCTATAACATTAGCTAAAACTATGTTGGAATGTTTAATTTGCAGTTCGACCTCTCTAGTAAATGTCTAAGCATTTTAATAGTTTTATTCTTCTTGTTTTGACACAAAAAAATTCTTTTTTTTTGTTTTTATTTAAACTTTATTTATTTTTACTCGATGAATACGTGTATTTCTTTGTGTCATATATGTTGATTGTAATAAAGTGGTAATCATTTTTTCTTCTGCATCTGTTGATAGTTTCTTTGTTGTAATAAAAAATGAACCATTGTTTGTTATTTTTATTTTGTTTAGTGATGAAAACCATTGTAGATTTAAATGACGAATATAATCAATATCATAATCACATCTTGAAATATGAATATGAATATCAATACGTTTTAATGAAACAGAATTTTTTTCAAGAATATCAGAAAATTTTTCAAAATTAAAACTATTTGGTCCATTATACCATATGCCAGTATAAGATTCATTCCATAGGAATTCGAGTCGATGAAGATTAGACATTGATTTTAATAAAATTTCAAGGTCAGGATCAAGTTTTCGAAGTTTAACTTTTAAATGAGATATATTTTTATGTTTTACATCAGACTGATGAATAGTTTTATTATTTGGTAATAAAGCAATGTCTAAATAATTTAAATTTGGTAAATATGGAAGAATATTCAATACATCAATAATTGTACAGAAACCTAAATAAAGAGAATGAAGAGTTAAACACAATTGCATTGATTCTATTTGTTTTAAAATTGATGAATCAATACGTGGAACACACAATGTAACAAGATGTGAAAATAGATCCGAACCAAATAGAATTGATTTAAATGTATTATCATTTATAGTTAAATTAGTTAAAAATGGTAGATTATCCGATGTAATTTCTAAACATTGTTCATCAGTTGGCATAGGTAAATAAAGTGAACGTAGATTAACAAATGATTGAAGATTTATATTATAAGATAAACGAGACCAATGACAATCAATAGCAAGATAAATAATTTGATAAGCAAAATGATTTAAACATGTTTGATAATCTTCGTATTGATCATCATTAATAATATGAATACATATACGAATATCATTTAAAATATTATTTAAACGTGAATTAAGATTAATAAAACCATGATAAAGATCAATTGGATTAATAAATGAAAATAATTCTAAGAAAAGTTCATCAGGAAAAAGTTCTAATGTTGAAATTTCATGGGAAATATAATTACACATCATACGCTTTTTTGTTTATAACAAGCAAAAAATAAGCGTCTACAGGTCATATATAAAATAGAAAGAAAACATTAACTCATGATAAATCAAACGACAAAACAACAAACTTTCAATACCGCACCTTTTTTTCTTCATTGGTCACATTACACGAATGTTGATGATTTTTACCTTTAGTGACTCATACTATATACATTCTTTCTGTCTGCTGTTATTGCACCATATTCTCGCAATCAGAACTGTTCTTTTTTTCCCGCCATAGTTTTGCTATATGTATTCTGGATATTATATATTCCCTGGCTGAAGGTGAGAGTGGGTGTGAGTCATCTCTTCACCTACATCCATATCCCTGTTGTGAGAAGTTTAATATATTTGAGTTAAGTTGATAGATTTCAAAATGACTTTTCTCTTGACTTTGTCGAAGCATAAAAGCCACATAAATGGTTAAAACTCGTTTGCAAGCTATCAGCAATATAATATATGGAACATAATCTGACATCATATATGTACTTCGTTTTTATGACGGGTGCACGAAATTAATCTAACAAGTTCGCACTTTTTTTTGGCTAAAGTTCATTTTTGACTGTCTTGAGACAAATTAGTAGATCAAAATAGAAATCCAGGCCCACTTCCAGGGAAGCGGTACAGTTTCCATGGATTCACCCATTTATGAAACTTCTTTGGTTGATCATAAATCATTGCTTTTGATTCTTCGAGTTCTACACCTTGCCAAATCATTGAAATTCCAACAGATGTAAATAAAATAATACGAGCTGTTTTTGCTCGAATAAAGACATCTGAATTTTGTTTACCCGTACCATAAAGTAATCGTTCATTATCATGACATACTAAATAATTAACAAAACTTTTTTTCTGAACATGCATATTTCAAATGATTAAAATTTTCAAAGTTTTCAATTTCATCTTTTCTTAAAGCGAGAGATCCTCTTAAACCTTTATAAAATGAAGATGACCAACATGCATCTACTGAACCACCGTTTTCTTTACATAAATCTTTTCTTTCTGAAATATATTCTGCTTGACTAAAACAAACAATTGAATCCAATTCGTGAACTACATCATAATTATCCATTTCTTTTGCTAAAATAGAAAAACAAATTTAGATTTTATTTTGACAAAGTATATCATTTTACTTTAACTTATTTAAAACAAATCTCAACCTCAATTTAACACTTTTATAAGATGCCGGCAATGCAAAATTTAAGCAAAATTTGTTTCACATTTTTTGGTGTGGTTAAATAGAACTCTTCGAGTTACCTCTAAAAATATTGTTCTCACTATGTTTGAATAATCCTTCTGTTGTAGAACTTAGGAAAATTCGGTTAAAAAAAAAAGAGAAAAGTCTGCAAAAACTTGAATGCGCCAAATGTATTAAGAATCCTCTTCCTTCACAATGGATTTCTCACTTAGAATGACTCGTTTGGACTGAAACTTTTAGGGATGAGTAGTCCTAGTGAGAAACACTTTTGATAAAAATTTCAGGACGATATCCGTTACTAGAATCAAATTTCTGGCTCGATGTTTAGCTTTCCGAGGAATTTTTTTTAACTTGGTCATTAAAAGAGATGGAGGGATTGGGTTGCTTTCAAATTAAAGTTAACATCTGTGTGCAGTTTTTGTTCGAACAGAATTTTTAAACACCCCTTCATTCATTTTTTCTGAGTATTTTAGTATACATGGTGTGAAAGTCAACATAAAAAACAGTGATTCCACAAAAGTAAATTTCACTTTTCTTAACCCACGAATCAAATATAAAGATTCTGTTCGGACAAAAGTTTACTCTTGTTTAGACCTTTAAAACAAAAACAAATAAAGGTTATATCTTAAAACATGTGAAAGTTATTTCAAATTTTCTACTTAACGACTTTTTCATTGAAATGTAGGAAAACATCATATTAAAACGATTTTTTCTCAGCTCTATCATCTTCGTTATTTATTTTTTATATTTATTTCTTAAGAACATATAGCTTATAGAA
>CAJNOL010005774.1:0-10736 GCA_905250125.1 Rotaria sordida | reverse complement strand
GGATATATATTTCTAATCAATTAAGAAAACATTTTTGTTGAGCGGTTCACGTGCTGGTGAAGCAATTTGATGAAGTAAAGTAAACATGATTGAGAAAACGATGATGTTTGCAATAATTCAAGGATCTTTGTTAGGTTTTTCTTAAAGCAATTCTAAAAAATGTTTAGTAAGAATTTGGAATATAATCTCATGTAGCAACAAAAGTGAAAAATATCCACTTTTAAGTATTTTCATGAGCAAAAAAGTAAAATAAATTAAGTTTTCTTACTATTATTTACTTTTTCTAGTAATCTTTAGGACTTTTGTCATTTTTAGAAGTACTTAAAAATACTATCGAATAAATCAAATGAACTATGTTGATTTTTACAGCTTATAAAGCACTTTATAATACTTATGAGCCATGAAAAAGTAATAAAAAAGACTTTGGATCCTTCTTAAAGTGCTTAATAGTACTTTTTAGAATCATGCAGTAAATAATATTAATTTTTACACTTTCTGAATTACTTTTGTTGTACTTCTTGCACATAAGGAAGTAAATCTTAGTACTTTCAATCTTTTAAGAATACTTAATAGTATTTTTCTAAATCACGAAGTATATTATATTAATTTTCATACTATCTAAAATATTTCCTCGCACTTGTGAGTTCACAAAGAATAATCGCCAGTACTTTGGATACGCTAAAAAGTATTTCATAGTACTTTGCTCAATCATCAATTATAATATATTGATTTTTATATTTTCTAAGGTACTTCATTGTACTTAGTTTCCAAAATGTAATAAGAAGCGGTTCCCATGTAATTAAAAGTGCTTGCTATTGATAATACTTTTCCCAAATCATCATGTATAATGTATCAATTCGTATACTTTCTAAAGTACTTTATTGTAATTTTGAGTTTTGAGGAAGTAATCACAACTATTTTTAATATTTATAGGAGTACTGAATAGCATCTTGTTCGGATGATAAAGTATGATATGGGCGTGCTCAACCATATGATACCTCAATTCATATTTGATTATGTAGCTTCATCCACATATCAGAAAAACGTGATTTTTTTACCAGTTATAGTACAAATATGGTACTAATGATCTGTCATTGTTCGAGCTCTATATCTCACTAGAATCAGGGATTACCAAGTATTTCCTTATAAACATTTTGTTAAAGTAGTTCACATCTAATCTCTTAACGTACATCAGTTCTTACGTAGAAAATTAAACCAACTTAGGGTATTTGAAACAAAGCTTTATTTTCAAATAGTTAATCAAAAGGATAGATAACTTTTCACGTTCTCTATTTGCGAATAGGATGTTTACTTAATTTAGATTACATAAAGCACAGACGACCTGTTCGATCTTGGTAATCTTATCAAAATCATCAATAGCTCCTCTGTACATACCACCAAGAATTGCATAAGTTTTAAGACGTTGATTAATATTTTCAACAGCTGCTCTTGCACTATTAATAACACGATTGAAAGCTTTGTCTTCATCTGTTAATTCACGACCATGTAGTTTCTTTCTTGTAGTTACTACATAATCTTCACCAACATATCCTTTATCGGCAATAATTTGCACAGAGTCGTTTACATGTTCTAATAGACATGACTCTCTTAGAATTGTAATATCATGTACACTTCCACGATAACATTCGGGTACATGTACTATTCAATGATTAAAGTCACAAGCTATTTGTAGCTGAAATGCATAATTTGTTGCGTTTTTCGAATGGAAATATGCTTTACGTTGTTGTGAATTATCAGATTGCGGAACGGCGATAGAAGTTGAATCAACTACTAATTTATGATGTTCTTCAGGTCCATGTGCTGTAGTTCTGTTGAACATAAGAGCAGGTAATGAAATTAGTTCTGGATATACACATGAATGTAAGATATCCACAACCTTTGATAAAATATGATGCATCGTTGATGGACTCAGATCAAATTCGGTAGCAATATAACGTTCAGCATGATAATGCTTTAAGTACCATAACGTAACCACAAGCAAATTCATAAGAAATAAAGATGGTTTGCTGGTACTATTCGAATATTCCTTGTTTCAGTGGTAGCAGTAGACTATAAGTGATTGTTCACACATTGAATATAACTCTTGTACTTGTTCAAGATCATGTCCGGTATGTTGTAGACAAGATTCATCAGTACGACTCCATTGAGACCACGGGCGTTGTTCTACAAAATGCAAACAAAAAAGTGTATCAGCGATTCGTTGTTGTATATTCTTGTGACACAAAATAATGAAATGGGAAGCATACTTGTAAACTGAGAGAACGAATGTTACTTACCATCATCTAAAGTTTGAAATTGTTGAATAGCAACTTGTTTCTCTACCACTTTCTGTGGTCTGTCTTCTTCGAATTCTGACGTGCAATAAATACAGCTGTCACGATGCCGATAATAGTTCGTGTATAAAACAGATTTCCCTGATTCGATACATGTGTAGGTTAACATCGAGTGACAGTTGGAGCAATATTTTTGACGATCAGTTACACCAGATCGACATTGAGAGCAGTTCCATTCAATTTGTGGAAAGAACATAATGCAAAGATTAAAGTGTTTATATTTGAATGAAAATATTTTGAAGAAAAAGCAGAGGGAACAAAAGCGAGGAAAAATCGATTCGAGTTAGAACAAGAATAATGTAACTGAAATACAAGATACAATAGAATGGATGAATTACTGTTGTGTACAAAATATGCACCGAGAATAAGATAAAGTTAAGAGAAAAAAGAAAAAAAGGAAAAAAGGAAAAGTACCATCTCCTTCTAGTGTCTCACGGGGAATGATATGCGTTTGTGATAGGCACAATACATGCTTAAGCAGGTATGAATGTGTATCAGTCTAGATATTGTTGTTAATAACGTTTGAATAAATTGCTGAGTAAAAATTCTTTTTATTACAATATTCATGCAATTAGTAAAACCATAGTAGAAAACTTTCCACTACCCAAAATATGCCAAGTGAAACTAGGTGTATGTGAACAAATTAGATACGATGTATCTTAACAAAATGTTTATAAGGAAATACTTGTTAATCCCTGATTCTAGTGAGAGATAGAGCTTAAACAATGACAGATCTTTAGTACTTTATGTGTACTATAACTGGTAAAAAGATCACGTTTTTCTGATATGTGGATGAAGCCACATATTCAAATATGAAATGGGATATCATATGGTTGAGCACGCCCATATCAATCAAGTAGAAATGATCATAAGTGATCGTCAATATTTCATCAACATACATTCTGTTATTCACAATCAATTATCAGCTCCACAATTCAAAAATCTCATTAAGAATGGATTTATACAAGCTCAAATAATAAAAGAAACAATTGGACAGATTGAAAAGCCAAAAGATGTTTGCTTCAAGTTTTATGATCTATACTGTTCAACTAACAATTGCAATGAAAGAACGCTATTAATGTGTGCCTGGTGCAGAAAAGCTCTTTGCTACTATCATTTGATTGAAGATCTACATCTGCACTTATAACACATTAGTTAAAATAGTATATTAAATAGTATGTTGTTTTTAGTTGAAATAAAATTGAAATTATTGATGAGTTAAATGCTTCTATCACTACTAGCTGATATTCATATACAATATTTCGATACTACTTAGCTTATAGAAGTTATCGAAATTAATGTGATATTAATGATATTGGTAAACTTCAGAAAAATTCTTGTTGTCTATTATTGAAATACTTAGTTCATGGCATGAAAACCTAATGTAAATAATTCATAATATTCTTATATATCCAAATTTTGAGTACCGTAAAAATTGAATATCTCTCTCTAGAGACGCCATGGGCAGCTAATATTTTAACCTTGTTAGTTTGGCAATGAGAGCTTTCATTTGACACAAATATGTGCCATCTTTTCGCTTATCAACACACACACCTCCATTGTTAGAGAAGTGATTTATAGTGATAGCTCATTTTCATCCGATCGATAGCTAGAAATCATAGAAAGTATTAAGTATTAAAGATTACATTATCAACATTAAGTTACCAATGTAAAAAAAAAGTAAAAAAAATGTACTACTAAGTACATTCAATACTAATAAAGTAAAGTAAATTAAATTTTCTTACAAATTTTCACTTTTTCTACTGAATTTCAGTACTTTTTGCACTTTTAGAAAAACTTAATAGGACTGTTTCATTTACGACGTGTATTATATTAATTTTTACATTTTCTAAAGTACTTTACTACACTTTTCACGTATAAAGAAGTAATCCATAGTACTTTTGATTTTTTGAAAAGTACTTAATAGTACTTTCCAGAATCATAAAGTATATTATATGGTTTTTTAATACTTCCTAAAGCACTTTATTGTACTTCTTGCGTATAAAGTAAATGCACGTAGTTTTTATCTTATTAAAAGTATTGAATAGTACTTTTTCCAAACATGAAGCATGTTTTCTTAATTCATATTCATACATCTTCGAAAGTACTTTATTGTATTTTTCAGTTTCCAAGAAGTAACAACAAATACCTTTCATCTGTTTAAAAGTACTAAATAGTACCTTTTGAAATCATGAAGTCTAATCTATTGATTTTTATTCTTTCTAAGGTGCTTTATTGTACTTTTGACATATAAAGAAATAATTTGTAGGGCTTTTAAGTGTTTTAAAAGTACTCGCTATTAGTATTTCTCACATTTCTTAAATCCATATAATCACTTTTTACATTTTTTAAAGTGCTTTATGCCATTTTGACAAATAAAAGAAGCACTTAATAGTACTTTTCCAAATCATGGGCGTGTTGGATTATTATTTTTTACTTTCTGAAATACTTTACCGTACTTTTGGCGTACCACGAAGCAATTACAAGCACTTTGAATTTGTTTGCAACTATTCAATAGTACTTTTCCAAATCAAGCAATGTATTATATTAACCTTTATACTTTCAAAAGTACTTGAGTTGCTTACTGAGAGCGCCTATGTACTTAATAGTACTCCATCGGAACATTAACATCTCAAGTTTTTTTTTCAATATGATAGAATTAGCAGCAGTGAAATGCCATGGTTAACGGTACTTTTTCACTCATTAGTTTATCTTGTTTAAAATATTGTAATGCTTTAAACTCAGTTTTTCTGTCAGTCGTGAAAAAGGTTTGTTTCAGATCAAGTTGTGATAAAGTATGTTTAAATTGAAAGTGTTAATAAGAATGCAATATACATAGATAAATATGCGCCCATTTTGAGAGCTATGCTATAAGTCCAAAAAGCCCATGAAATGGCATCTTCCGTTTGGATGTTCGAAATAGATACACTTTTCAACAGCATCAATAGTTTGTACTCCTGTAAAAGTGAGTGACGAATTTTCAATAAAAAGCATTATCACCAGGAACAAAGTCAAAAGTGTGGACTTTTACATTTTTTCCACTATTTTCAGATTTTCAAAGCGCTTTCTCTTACTAGTTTAAAAATTTTCTCATCAAATAAGCACTTAACATTACTTCACCGCTATTTCGCCAAGAAATATATTTCACTTAATTGCTAAAAGTAGTATCAAGATTACTTGCTTGAGAGTATTTCAAACTAAATCTCATTTTTTAAGTACTATTTTGTGCTGTACTACTAGAAACTCCTTTTCGATTATGCATTTTCCAAGTATTAGTTTGGAGTGCTTCGTAGAAGAGTGACTTTATGTATGTCGCATAGAAAACTACCATCGAGAAGTTATTACTTAAAGCCGCTTTAAGTACGTGGTACTGAAAAGTACTATTAAGTATTTCTAAAGAAAATTTACTGTAAGTACATAGCATAGAAGGCTACTATTAGGTACTTCTCAAAAAAATACTTTTCACTTATGAAGTTCAAACATTTAGCTATTCAATTATTTGTGTTCTTGTGTATGTTCTCTCTCCCTGAAGTCCTTTCGCGGCACCAGCATTAGGTGCGATGATATGCACTTGTGTTGAAATAATCGAATAGTTGGGTATTTCAACTTCAACTATTTGAATACTTGAATAAGTGAACAGTTGAACTTCAACTATTCCAGAATTGAATAATCAATAAATGAAGTTCAACCATTCAATTATCCAATTATGGAAGAGTTGAAGTTCAACTATTCACCTATTCATCTATTAAAGTATCCGAATAGTTGAAGTTTAACTGTTCAACTATTTAATTATTCAGTTGTGGAATAGTTGAAGTTCAACCATTCAATCATTCAATTTATTGAATAGTTGAAGTTCTACTATTCGATTGTTCAATGTATTGAAGAGTTGAATTCAACTTCCAAGTTTGACATATATGGTCAAGTGATTTGTATACTCGTTTTCGGGTTCGGACAAGTCGAAAAAAAAGAAGGGTTTAACTTAAAAAGTTCGAATCTAGCCTTGAGAAATGAAATAAGTAAAATTCCACACGAACTAGTACTACGACGAATTAAGTAATAAAAAGTACTATGACACTATAAGTAATACGAAGTACAGTGTCACTGTGAATAATAAAAAGTATGATGAAAGTGTAAGTAGCGCAAACACAGCACTTACCTTTTACTTGCTTGATTTATAATATTTACTACCGAAAAATGAAATTATCAACATTGTTCGTCGCTTTTATACCTGTAGCTCTTGCGCTTCTCTTGCTCTTATTTTCTCTCCTTCTCTCGCTCTATAATTTCAGTCTATCACCTCCTAATTTCTCTCTCTCTCCCTTATTTTCTCTCTCCCCCTTATTTTCTCTCTTCCCCTTATTTTCTCTCTCCTCTCTCCTATTTCCTTTCTCTCACTCTGCTATCATTGTCTTTTTTTTCTCGCTCGCTATTTTTTCTCTGACTTTTTCTCCACCGGATTTTTTTTCGCTCCCTGATCTTGAAAAGACCAATCAAAATACAAGGCTTTTTAGAATGAGCTTTCTGCCCACTGGAATACGATGCGATAAAGATCACGAAAAATGCTCATACTCTTCTATGATACAAAGCACGATATTCTACAATTTGAACTATAATATATAATTGAGATCAAATCTTCACTTTGGCTTTTTAGAATATTTTTATACAAAAGCAGCCAAAATTTGAATTATAATTTACCACTACCAAAAAATTTTCGCTACCGCTTTTTTGGCTACTCCTATATAACATTAGCTAAAATTTGAATTCTAATTTATCAATGCGATAAAACTTTCGCTTTGGTCATTTTTCGGCTAGTTTTGTGAAAATTTCACGTAAGTGAAGTTGGCCCGAGATTCGAGTAAATCCTGCCCGATTCACCCACGAACTTGTTCCAAAGCTACTATTTTTCTTCCAAGTAGAACTCGATGAGCTCTACCCAATGATTTTATTAGATTTTTGATAGCCAAAACTTTGTGGTCAAAAACTCCAAAATACTGATTTTTTCCATACATTTCGTAGAACCCTTTCCGTAGATTCTGCCTCGATTCGCTTAGGAACTTGTTCGAAACCTCCTGTTCTTGTTCCAAGTACAACTGGATGAGCTCTATCTGATGGTATAATTAGATTTTTGATAGCCCAAACTATGTGGTCAAAAAGTCCAAAATACTGTTTTTTTACGATACATTTCGTAGAACCCTTTCCGTAGATTTTGCCCCGATTCGCTTAAGAACTTGTTGCAAGCCTCCTATTCTTGTTCCAGGTGGAACTCAATGAATTTTATCTAATGGTATAATTAGATCTTCTATAACTTAAATTATGTCATCAAAAAGCCCAAAATACCAACCGTACACCCGAAATGTCCTGCAGCTCACATCATTGATCCTGCCCCGATTCGCCTATGAACTTGTTCCAAAGCTCCTATTCTTGTTTCAAGTAGAACTCGATGAGCTCTATCTAATGGTATGATTACATGTTCTATAACTTAAATTATGTGGTCAAAAGCCCAAAATACCTATCATACATCTGACAAGTCTTGCAGTTCATACCATAGATCCTACCCCGATTCACCTATGAAGTTGTTCCAAAGCTCCTATTCTTGTTCCAGGTAGATTTCGCTGAGTTATATCAAATGGTATGATTAGATTTTTTATAGCACGAACTGTGTGATCAAAAAGTCCAAAAAAGCCACCGCATACCCGATAAGTCATGGACTTCGTACCATAGATCCAGCCCCGGTTCTCTTAGGAACTTGTTACAAATCTCCTATTCTTGTTCCAAGCGGAACTAGGGTGTGGGTGTGGATTGAACGAGATAAACAGTCATCCATGCCCACGCACACCCAGGCCACCGAGTAGGTATTTTGGGCTTTTTAACCATATAATTTGAGTTATAAACGATCTAATCATACCATTAGATAGAGCACATCGAGTTCTACTTGGAAAAAGAATTGGAGGTTTGGAAGAAGTTCCTAAGCGAATCAGGACAGGATCTACGGAAAGGGTTCTATGAAATGCATGGAAAAAAATCAGTATTTTGGACTTTTTGACCACATAATTTGGGCTATCAAAAATCTAATTACACCATTGGATAGAGCGCATCAAGTTGTACTTGGAAGAAGAATAGAAGGTTTGGAACAAGTTCCTGGGCGAATCGGGGCAGGATTTACTCGAATCTGGGGCCAACTTCACTTTCGTGAAAATTTGCCAAACCTTGAATTAAGTTTTGTAATTACGATAGACTTTTCGCTTGCGCTTTTTGGGCTCTTTTCGTATAAAAGCAGTCAAAATTTGAATTACAATGTATAACTCTGATCAAATTTTAACTTTGACTTTTTAGGCTGTTTTTATATGAAAGCAGCCAAAATTCGAATTATTTTTTATAACTGGGATAAAATTTCAGCTTTGGCTTTCTCGGCTAGTTTGATGTAAAATCCCCCCTACGCCTCAATTATGAATTATAATTACGATAAAATTTTGGCTTTGGCTTTTTGGGCTATGTTGTATGGGATCCGCCAATATTTGAATTATAATTTATAATTGGGATCACCCTTTGGCTTCCGCTTTTTCGACTACTTTTAGATAAAATTAGCCAAAATTTGAATTATATTTTATAATTGGGATCAAATTTTGTTTTTAGCCTTTTAAGATACTTTGGTATAAAATTAGCCAAAGTTTTAACTATAACGAATAACTGGGATCAAATTTTCGCTTTGTTTTTTTTTGGCTACTATTGTATGAAATTAGCGAAATTTGAAATTGGAACCTATCAATGGGATCAAATTTGGCTTTCGCTTTTTCGACTAGTTTTATGTAAATTTTGGCAAAATCTCAATTAGGATTTATAATTGGGATCAAACATTGGCTTTGGTTTTTGGGAGTAGTTTTATGTAAAGTTGGCTTACTCCTTTCCTTGGACGTTCAGTTTCCAAAAAGTTTTTTAAAACAAATCTATTTATTCAAATATATTGTTGTTTTCTATATGAAACGATTGATATATCTGTCGTTTTCAAGTGGTTTGGTAGTAGACAATATGCCATAGAACTTTGACAATTAGCTCTTTTCAAAATACTGCTCACCACTACTCGCGTTGAAAAATCGGATGTAGGATCATGTAAGATCAGATCAAATTGCAGAAAGAAATCGTTGTTTCAGAAGTCTTACACTAAGTCATACTATGAGATTCTCGAAACATCTTCACATAAGATTTTCCATAGTCTTGTGTTGATATCTTACGAGACAGCAAGATCTTTTGAAAATCTTATAATATGACTAAGCGTAACATTTCTGAGACTAAAATTTTTTTGTGTGAATTCCATTCAATCTTACAAGACTAAAGATGCGATCTTGTAAGGCCTTTACCATCTAATTGCTTGATGTTGGCAATTCTACAGAAAAACTTAAGGAAAATGCTTAGAGAACAAAAAAAGCCGTCATAAGCATTCGGACGCCCAGTGGTGTCTCAGTCCTCCGTGCTCCTGGTCCGAAAATGTCCAGTTTTTGCTGACTCTTCTCCGCATGGTGTGCGGCAAGCACAAGTTGAGAGCAGAAAAAAAAACTTTCGTTATCTTTGATAGCAGTTTTTTTGATTAAAATGTTTTTAATAACAGGTAAATATGCGTTTTGTAGCGTGCTTAATGTACTCTCATATGAGATACTGTTCAAATTTTTTACGCATAATGTTACCGGGGAAATTAGAGCTCAAGAAAAAAGCCTTCGCCACCTGGTTGTCCACTGTACCCCACTTTCCCCTTTTCCTGGACATCCGTACTGGATGGCTTTCAATTATATTCATTAGATCCATTATGTTGATTGTGCTCATTACGCAACCATGCCTATTATGACTATTATGTTCAAAAATGATTCTATTCGAATAACTACAAAATTAATCTATTTTCCTGAAAACTAACACAGAGCATTAAATATTCTTTCATCGAATAATATGCGAAAGTTGCCTCGTTTAGACTTATCTGATCTTCTAAAGCCTTTGAGCGATGAATATGTGAGAAATTTCCTTAGTCGGATGGGTCTGAGCTTAAAAAGCTCTGATATACTTGGAGCTTCCTCAGGCTAGACACACTTTTACGGTGAGTGATGTGATGGCTTCACATGTTTGGATTTTGTCGATCTTTTAATGACTTGGCATGATTGAATGTTCCAGATTTTGAAAAGGCTTCTACAGCAAATATTGGAATGATATAGTTTAACACTTTGAAAATGCAATCTTTTTCAATCGAAAACTTATTCTTCAATTATTAGTATATTTTATCTCGCTCAGAATACTTAAATGAAAACTTATGATGATCAAAATAACTGTTTTTCTCATCTTTTGAGCCAAATGCTAATTGGGAAGTAGAACACTCAGTGTTTGACCTAACTTGTCTTTCTT
>CAJNOL010005773.1:0-10737 GCA_905250125.1 Rotaria sordida | reverse complement strand
TTTTTTTTACGTAGAATAAACTAGAGACTTCATTCTATTCAATGATAAAATCAAAGTTGAGAAAATGTTGTTTCTTCATTGTGGGATTCACCGGACGAGATATATGTTACAGGATATTCGCATAATTATTTTACATGCTGAAAGCTTAAAATAATTGTAGTACCAATATTAGAGTTTGATTCATCTATGAATAAAATTTGAGAAAATTATTGGTTACTAAGAAATATTAATCCATCATGCAGTCAATAGTACCCTAATGAAAAAATTTGAACAGTATTGTATAAAATATTTTTATAAGTTTTTCAGGTAGATTCATGCTTAATATTTCAGTAGTAATTTAATGATTCAACAGAAGACACATGCTATTCTTTAACTTTATAGTGAAACGCTGTAAAAACTTTGTTTTAACAAAGTAGCAGTCATTAATGTTTCGAATACATGTACAGTTTTAATGGATTTTTACAGGTAAAAAAGGTAATATCTTTTCAAGGTAAATTGTTCAATTTTTACAAATCTGAGTAGTTGACTATCACCCGAGAACGCATGTTTGTTTTACCATGGAAATTTGAATTACATAAATAGAATGACTTTGAAAAATCGATCGATCATAAGTCATAAATCAATTTAATTAATTTCTTAGAAAGAAAAATGATGAATTCTAGAATGTATCGAGTAACTACGGTTTTGTTTATGCAATAATAGAGTTTAGAAATTTATTGATGTTTCACAGATATTTGTAAATTATCACCGATATCAAAATATCATTACACTTTTCGAAAATCCATTGCCCATCATGATGATATAACAAATCTTAGTTTTTGGCACAGATTTTTCATGTTATGAAAGAAAAAAAAACCTCACTTATATTGACATAGTATATAATTAATCAAATAATGCTTCTAAAGGATATTGTCTTCTGATCGATTCAGATAAGAAAGCATATAGAAGGATTTGCTTCAAATTTTCAGTCAAAAAAAAAAGAAATAAATGCATTGAAGAAAGATCAATAAGACAGGTAGTACATAAATGATTAGCTTATGGCGAACATATATATTTAACTGATAATCATCGTTTTTTTGAAACTTACCAACAATGATTATCAGTTAAACATATATGTCGCTTTTATTCCGATTTCATATATTTATACATTACACGAGACAACCAGTCTCAATTATTTACGACTGACGGGAATATTACTTCAGTTGTAATCAAGGTCGTTATCGTTATCGTTATTATACTTGGAAAATGTGCAAGATATTTATCTACAATGATTTATAAGTATTCTTGTCGTAGCCTTAAGGTTCGAAACATTTCTCATTGCTTTCTATACATATAATCTTCATTGTATAGCTCATATTCATTTAATAATATTGATGTGGAAATTGTACAAACTTCTTCCGTTTGTTTTTTTCTTTTTGTTAGTCTTTCATAGTGTCATCCGATTATTGTTTTTACAAACAAGCAATCAAAGTATATAGTATTTCTTTTTTTTTATTACTTTCAAGTATTATTATTGGCGGCTTTATAGTGAACTCTACAAAGACTAGTATAGGAATACCTTCGGGTTATAACAATATCGCTTTTATGTTCATTTATTCGTTCACTTTTGATCAATATCATTCAATTTAATTTTTCATTTACTTGCTGAAGATGAAGGTGATATTAAAGGTCAAAAAACAAAAAATTGTAAAATCATTGAAATGATATTAATTTTACTGATAATTCTCTTTTTTACTAGTACATATCATTTTTTTTTTACCATCTTTATGACTTTCCATAGTTTTGTGTATGATATTTGTAAAATGATCTGCTTTTGTCGTTATATGCATCATTAAAAATTAGTATTGAAGATACACATCATTGATAAAACAATAAATTCACTTTTTTCCAATATAGTTTTATTGAATTTGAATAAATAATAGATTTAAAGAGAATAAATAATTTGAACTTAACGTGCTACACATAGTTTATTAATTAATCTGATTTAGATTGATAGATAATAGTTGATACAATAGTCTATGGAACATTTAATCAGTTGCAAAAATATCCGAAACAAACAACTACTCTCCATTTTTTAAAGTTTATAAGAATATGAAATTAGATTCATTTTTACATACATATTTTTTTTTTCGCAGATGGATTTATCATACAATCAGTTAATTTGATAACAATCAAAAGTATTTCTTATCTTTTATTAAGATAAATTTCTATACATTAATATTTACAAATAATAATAGACACGTATATTGTCTACAGATATTTTACAACATATGAGAAATTTACGAAGAGTTTGCAAATATTATTTAGATCAGGTTATGAAATGTCTACTTATTTTTTAAAATAGAAATTGCAAACAATTTAATTGATGTAGTAATCATAGAATTTTTAGATGATGTCATTATCTTTTTCTTTCTATTATTGTTGTGGCATCATCATGTATGTGTATCCCATGTGTAGCCATTGATTGTGCTGTCTAGCGTCAATACAGATGTGTTCTGCTTTCTAATATGTTCAGATAAATTTGTGTTTTTTTTTCTCGCTTGAATTCTCTAGAGTGATCTTCTCTCTATTATCTATTTAGCAACTTATTTGCATTTCCGTACTCTTATGTTTATATAAATGTTAGCATCCAAATTGAGCTTACATCCAACATCCGATTGAGAAGAAAATTTATCTTAAAACCTAAATTAATCTGTATATCAATATGCCATTCGGATTCGTATTTGATGAACTGAGAAGAAGTAATGGCATTTCAATAAATATAATTATCAATTGAGCAATTAAGTTTTTATATACAAGAACTACCTTCAATGAAAAACAATGTATAACTACTTGATAGACTACTTTGAATGTTAACATAAATTTTCCTTTCAATCTAAAATTGAACGGAATCTCAGTTTGGATACTAACATATACATATTTGTACTTGTTGTTTGAAACAATAAAGTCTTGTATGCATATACGTGATAAAATAATAGTTTTGATTGATTAAAAATTGATAAGTGGTTGACAATCTTCACAGAATGTTGTTATACTAATATGTACAATAAACAATATCTTATAATCATAAATATTGAACTATTCATAAAACATATTCGATTACAATAGAAAATGTTTATTGTATAAATCTGTATCTGAATAAATAAATTATATGAGAGAAAAAAAAACAATCCTAATAGTTAGTTGTAAATAATGATATGAAAACAAGAGATTTTTCTATTGAATTCTATATTTAATCCGTTAAATTGTATTTATCATTCAATCCTCTTTCAAACAATATTCTTTCAATACAAAAATTAACAAGTTCATTCTTTCTATTCTCCCAGATACGATACATATGATCAACTCAAGTGAATCAAGTATAAATAAATCATGATTATAGGATATAATTCGATCGTATGATTAATCTAAAACTAATGATCAATTAATGAGTTGTCCATTACGACAAAACTAATTCAATAGATTGAAAGAAAGAAAGAAAAAAAGGAAATCTATACATTTATATAATTTCATTATTTTTGCTTCTCATTGAAATGTCAAAAATTATTTTTTCCTTCATCATATCACGTATTGATTTTCAAACATGTCCAAACAATAAAATATTGTTTTGATCAATAGTATTGCTATTATCACATTTAAGCTTACAATAAGACTCATGTATTTACCTAGTAAATGTTGAATTCATCCGGTAAATGAAATCGTGATAAATTTTTTCTTCAATCATTAATTTATAAAAATGTATGATGTATAATTATTCGGTTTTTTTTTTCTATTAATCGATTATAACTAATGAACAAAAAAAAAACTTCTATATGAAACAATGTTCTTTCATATGTCTATTAAATTCCAACTTATTCGAAGAACGTAAAAAAAAAAAAGAAAAGAAACATTTTTTTTTTCGATTACTGTCTCTAATTACCGAATTCTTTGTTCAAAATTTCAATGGCCATCAGTTGTCAAATAAGTAATACAAAAAAAAAAAAAAAAAAGAGCACCTGTTTCTTACTTTCTCTTTCATCTAGCATGTGTTGTTATTGGTGTACAAGCAACAAAGAAATCTTTTTTTCTTTTTTTTTTTTTTTCGCTTTCATCTTGTTACTGTTTCTATTGTTGTACTGCTGTTACTATTTCGTTCTCATTTCGGACAGAACACGACGAAAAAATTTTATGCATGTTATTCACAGAAGAATATTAAGTGAACTGAGTGGTGTGTTTTTTCCTATACTATCGAAATAATTACAATGTACATGACTATGTCAGTCTTATAATTCGATACTGTTGCTTTGAATTTTAGTTAAAAAAAAAAAAAAAAAGGTGAGTGAATATTTTTCACTGTCTGATTGAAATCAACATCATCATTATCAAATCACGTGCTATCGGTCATCTAGAATGAAATATAAAAGAAAATAAGTTGACCGTTGTATGTACGATAGACGAATGTGTATGAATAGGGAAAAGAAGAATGATTATTTCGCTTCTCGGACACAGCGGTTAGAGAAAGAGGTGAACTTTTCCTCTTCCTGTTCAACCGATTATCAACATTGAACATACCTTTCTCTCTGTCTTTCTCTCTTTCTCCCCCTCAATGTCTATTGTCCGATCGTCAACTTACTATACGAAGTGAATTGAACATAAGGCGAATTTGATCCTTTTGTTTAGGGTCTTCTCGTCTCTTATTTATTCTCACACATAAAGACCTTGACTACCGAAAGAATCACAATTCAAAAACTATTGGTGTAAACGTTGGTTGATATTTCATTATAAACGATACTTCATACAAAATATTTCTTTCAAATGTCTTTGGTATGTATTATTATTTATTTTTTTCATTATAGAAAGAGTAATTGAAGAAAAAGAAAACAATGAACTATTTTGTTTTTTTTTATTATTATCTATATATAAATTGATAAATCTTATTGAATTTGTATTGTTTGACATGATCAAAATTGAATATTGTTTTTGAACAAATCGAAAAAAATGAGAATATTTGAATTGTATGTGAGAGGAGGATGAAGAAGATCAATATTCTATTTTGTTAGCTCCTAAATGTAATCGATATTTGATCATGTATTCTTCTCGAACGTGCAAAATGGACTAGCCATTGGGCTTTTTGTCTACATATGAATGTACGTGCTGTTTACTTGTCCTTATTGTGTATCCAAGCTTTTCTTTTTTACACGTTTTTATTCTATTTATATTTGTATTGGTAGATCGACAATAACAATTGCAATAACAACAACAACAATAATAATAATAATAATAATAGAACTAGTTTAAATGACGATGAAACATCTGATTGTATTCAAGTTACATTGACAAGAGTAAGTTTGTCGTGTTGCTTTTTGTAAATTGATCAATTTTCTATCATAATCCCTTTAACGTTATCGTGTTAAAATTGATTTTTTTTTATTTGTACTGTTATGCGGGTCTTCTATAGTAAAATATTCACGTAATCAAGCAACAGGTGACAATTGAATCACTAACAACCCGAAGGCGGCTTTCTTTCGTTCAAGATATTGATTTATGATAGCAAGCAAGAAAAAGAAAGAAAGAAAGAAAGAAATTATTCTTTTATATTTAGTCACCTTTACATGGTTTTGGTATAGCGATTAGTGGTGGAAATAATGAAAATAAATTGATTGATTTAAAACGAAATAATATTTCATATCATGATGAAAATCAATTTGATAATCAATCATTAATTGTTTGCGAAGTTATTAAAAATGGACCTGCAGATGGAAAACTTTTGTAAGTATTCATATGTTTTTAATATTAACAAACAAAAAAAAACACTAGACTCAATAAATATTTCTTTTTCAATCAGTCCAAACGATCAAATTCTAAGTGTTAATGGTCATCCAGTTATACGTCATATGGAACATTCAGCATTAAAATTAATTCGTGAATCAACTGATTTTGTTAATTTAGTAATTGATTTTTTTTGTTTATAATTTATAAACGTTTATAAATTATTTAAATAGATTGTTCGAAGACGAAAGCATCCTGTTATTGTCTCAGATAGTCAACCACCTGTTAAATGTATATTAAATAAAACACGTAAAGATGAAAAATTTGGTATTGTTCTTGGGTGTCGATATTTCATTAAAAAAATTCATTATAAAAATAATGATAAATTTATCAATCTTCATGAAGGTGATGAAGTTATTAAAGTAAATATTTGTATTTTATAATGAAAAATAAACTTAATAAAAAACAAAAAAATTTTTAAGATAAATGAAACACTTGTTGATCGTTTAACATTACATGAAGCACAAAAATTAATTGATAAAGCTAAAGAACGACTTGTTCTTTTTGTTATACCTAATAAATTAAATCATGATAAATTAGTATCTTATCGTAAGATAGAAAAAAAAAAAATTTTAATCTTCTCTTTTTAATATCTTATAATTCTTCTAGCAATAGAAAATGGAATTCATAATCATCAAGATGGTCTATCAATACCAATTGTTGTTCATGATCGACCATCATCTTCACGTAAAGAATTACAAGCAGATTATAATCAACATATATTTGAACGACCAACAATTAATCGTCATGATTTTATGCGATCAAAGTAACAATAAATGAATAAAAAAAAAAAAAAAGTATTCTTTCATTATTTTTGTATTATTAATAATATAGCACTGGAACAAGATATGTATCTTTTTTTACTGATACAACTAGTATGGGTATTCGATTAGCAGGTGGTGATAAACATGGTTTATTTATTTGTGAAGTACAACCAAACAGTGTAGCACATAAAGCAGGATTACTTGTTGCTGATAAAATATTTAGTGTAAGTTTTTATTTGATTTAATTATTGTTTAAAGTAATAATTTAAGAAAAATTTTGAAGTCAGTATAAATACTGATTTTTAATGATAGGCATTTATTTTGACAATCAGTTCTAAAAATCAAAATCTAATGAGCTGTTTGTATTATGTAATATACGATTACATAGTTCTATTCAAATATGTAAAGACTAATTTATTCTATATTGAATTTTTTTCTTTAATGCTTATCTTCAAATATGCATCGTTCTTTATTCTTAGGTAAATAATATTGATTTTACAACTTTAACGCGTGAAGAAGCTGTTCTATGTTTAATGAATATGAAAACATTACAAGTGAATATGATTGTAGCTAATTTACGTCATGGTTTGTATTTTATGAATTTTAAAATATAAGTTTTTTTTTGAATTTATAAAACTTTAGAATATGAACAATTATTAGCTGATATTGGCGGTGATTCATTTTATATTCGGTAATGAAAATAAAAAAAATATTTCCTTTCTAATTAAATTCTTTTTCTTTTTTTTGTTGTTTGCAGTGCTCATTTTACTTATAATACAACAAATGAAGAAGAATTATCGATTCGTGTAAATGATATTTTTCATGTAACTGATACACTTTATAATGGTCAAGTTGGATATTGGGTTGCAACGAAATTAAATGCACCACCATCACAAATGAAAATAACTGGTGCTGTACCAAATAAATTACGGTATATTATTAAAATAGAAAAAACTTTATTGTATATAAAAAAACAAAAAAAAATTAAATATTTTTTTTTTTAGAGCAGAACAATTAGCAAGTGTTGCTCCAAGTCTTGATCAATTAATTAAATCTAAACAACCATCATTTAAACGTAAATTACGATCAAAATTTAGTGATAAACGATCACGTTCAGTTTCATCAATACATCATTTAAAAGAAGATTCTTTTTTCGGTATGTTTTATTGTTTTATTTTTATATAAAGCAAAAAAAAAAATCAGTTCTATACATTTATAGCTAAAGTTACTTGTTGGAAGCGTAAGTCATTGTACATATATATATTATTTTATTTGTTTTACGATAATCACTTATGTAATTATTTTTTTTTCCTAACCGCGGATGCTTTGATAGCAAGAAATATTACGGAAAGAATAGAATTTTTTGTTCTGCTTAATAGTCACGCTTGAATATTTTTGAAAAGATTTAAAAACAACCAATTTTTTAACTATGATTTATTTTGTTTTTATTATAGCGTTGACCAATTCGAAATTTCCTGCATATGAACGTGTTGTTCTTAAAGCTGGTAAGAGTTTGTTACTATGATTGAAATTTATTTTGATTATTTTTGTAATAGTAACTATTATTCGTCCTGTTGTTCTTTTTGGTCCTTTGGCTGATATTGCACGAGATCGTTTACTTAAAGAATATCCTGATCTATTTGAATTACCTCGTAAGTTAAAATATTGTAAATACTGAAATATTTTAATCAATAATATGTATTTTTTGTTTTCATAAATTATTTATTTCTAGGTATCGAAACACAATCTCCAACAAAAGCACGAGCTAATGTTATTAAATTACAAAGTATCAAAAATGTTATTCAACGAGTAAGTTATATAAAATCAAAGTTTTTATTAGAGATGATTGTCTCAAGAGTTGTCGAATATTACTATAGATTGTAAAAATTCAATTTAACTCCATGAGAGCGAGATTTAAATTTATATGATTCAACTAGTTACTGACTTCAGCATGTTTCTTATAAAGGCGTAATTCGAAAGTTTCCATTAGGGATAGGATGGGGAGTTCAAATCGTTTTTCAATGGAAGAGAAACTTTTTATTTGAAGATTTCATCCGTCACGAATCTCTTATGATATTCTCCGTATCTATGTATATCTTGAATATTTATTTAGAATCGTCATTGTTTACTTGATATAACTCCAACAGCTGTTGAACAATTAAATTATGCTCAATGTTATCCAATAGTTATTTATTTTAAAGCATCTGATCGTCGACAAATAAAACAAATACGTCATGAATATGGAAAACTTTATCAAAAATCTTCTCGACGTTTATATGAATCATCTGAACGTTTAGAATTTTTATTTTCATATTTATTTACATCAATAATAAAACTTGATTCAACAGTAAATTGGTATAAAACATTAAAAGCACAAATTGAAATTGAACAAGAACAACCAATATGGATGAGTGATGATCGTCCAGCTGATAAAGATTTACCAAATTCTGATGAATATTTTATTTCAACACGACAAAGTTATTCAGATGATAATTGTACTCGTGATGAATCAAGTCCTGATTCTGATATGATGAATACACAACAGAGAAAAGGAAAAAATTATTTACAACGTGTTGCATCAGATCCTGTTATGTTTCCAAGAGATAAAATTGTAAAAATTATTTGTTTTTTTTTATTTCAAAATTTCTATTATCTTTATCATTTACTTTTAGCGTTCATATGCAACTGATTCTCATCATGATTTTGATGATGATGATGAAGAAGAGGAAGAAGAAGATGATAGTAAGTTTATAATCTTTATATATAAAAGATAAAAAAGAAAAACCCATATTTTCATTTAATTATTTAGATAGTACATTTTTGCAAAATTCTACAATATCATTACCAAATCGTAGTCATTCAGTAACAGAAATGCAAACAACAAATGGTGAACAACAGCAACAACAACAACAACAACATCGATCAGGATTAATACATTCAAATTCAATAGCAAATAATTCACGTCTTTATCAAAGATCATTATCATATATAAAAACTATTGATAATAATAATAATAATAATAATTTCGAACCAACTATCAATAATAATGATGATTTATTTCATACAGATAAATATAACATTGTAATTAAAATATATCTTTCATAAAATTTTTTTTTTTTTGATTATTCTAAAATAAATTTTTATCATCTTTTACAGGATCGAAATTCTTCAATAAATTATCATTCAACAACAAATGGACAACAAATTTATCATCCTGATTCAATAACACATGTTGAACAAGATGATCTTTATCGTTTACAACGTTTATATCATCAAGATGAACAAGAAAAGTATAAAAATCATTTTGAAAATGAAAATTTATCTAATACACAAAGCACTACTAAGCTTAATTCAGCACCTTTTATTAAAACACATACGCACGAAACTAAGTAAACATATTTTGTTTTTTCTTAGTAAGCATGTAATAGACACATAAATTTAATTTTCTCTTCAGTGGTTTATCATTAAATTCAATAAATGGTAAAACAAATCGAATTTCATCAAGACGACCACTTATTGCACCTAAACTTCGAACAATACATACAACAAATGAAAGACTTAGTTCAAGTGATAGTGGAGGATCTATTCAACATAATATGAGAAAAATTGCAACAGATAAATCAACTATGACAATGATGGAAAAAAAAATTCCTCGTAATGGTTTTGCTACTTGGAATAAGTACGAAAAAACAAAAAATTCATTCTATACATTTCTTTCTTTTTTTTTTTAATTTATCTTAATTTTCAGACCTTCATCATCTACTTCATCTAGACCAACAATTTTACCATCATATTCGAATGGTATTGATTCTTATAGTAATAATATGGACCCATCTTATCGTATAATTCGTTGTACATCAATGGATACTGTTCGTCGTAATGAACAAATACCATCGAGTAATTCTAATGATAAATTACGTGCAGAATCTTTATTAAAACAAAAAATGTGTTCAAGTAAAAAACATAATCATACATCAATTGGTTCGGTTTTTCCATCAGAAAATTTCAAACCACAATCATTTTCTACAACAACAACAAATTTAAATCATCAACCATCAACAAATCGACATGTTTATCAAAACAGTGAATTTCCATTACAAAAACCACGTGTTTATACACATGATGATCGATCTTTTATTGGACAACAACAACAACAACAACAACA
>CAJNOL010005772.1:0-10737 GCA_905250125.1 Rotaria sordida | reverse complement strand
GTGGCTTATGTACCTTAACGAATCGTCATAAGAATTAATGGGGAGAAATCTCAATTTTTCCCAGGTTTTCTAGAGATTTTGCGTCAAGGTGTGATATAAGTGATGTTGAGGTGTACAAGCTGTATACCATTCGATAGAGCGTCGAATTCTGCATCGAATTGTATATGATTCGTCACTGGCTTATGCGCTTGAACGAATCGTCATGAGAATTAGTGGGGAGGAATCTCAATTTTTCTAGGTTTTCTAGAGGTTTTTGGGTCAAGATGTCATATGAGTGATGTTGAGGTGTGTAAGCCGTATACCATTCGATAGAGCGTCGAATTCTACATCGAATGGTATATGATTCGTCAGTAGCTTATGTATCTGAACGAATGGTCATGAGAATTAATGAGGAGAAATCTCCACTTTTCCCAGGCCTTCTAGGCTTTTTTTGGGTCAAGGTTTCATTTGAGTGATGTTGAGGTGTGCAAGCTGTATACCATTCGATAGAGCATCGAATTCTGCATCGAATGGTATATGATTCGTCTGTGGCTTATGTACTTGAACGAATCGTCATGAGAATTAATGGGAGAAATCTCCAAGGTTTTTAGGCTTTTTAGGGTCAAGGTGTCATCTGAGTGATGTTGAGGTGTGCAAGCTGTATACCATTCGATAGAGCATCGAATTCTGCATCGAATGGTATATGATTCGTCAGTGGCTTATGTAGTCAAACGAATCATCAGCAGAGTTACCAGGAAAATCGCATGTGTTTATAGTTTTTGATGGTTTTGCTGGTGAAAGTGCATGTTAATTGATGTTGAGCTTTGCAAGATGCATACCATTCGATAGAGCTCGCGATTCGGCATTGATTGGTATGGTTTTCAAAGGTGGCTTAAGCTTCTGGGCGAATCGTCATAGGTAATACTTGCAAAAATGTGGTTTTCGAGGTTTCCATTGAACCGTCTCCATTATAGAACAGTTTTATGAAGATGATTTATATACCATTCGATAGAGCGTGAAATTCTGCATTGAATGATATATGATTCACGGATGGCTTATGTACTTAGGCGAATCGTCATGGTTTTTACGAAAAGGGCAAATTTGTCTTTATGTGTCTTATGGATTATTTTGGTTTTTCTGGCTTACAGATTGAAGTTTTGGGGAATCTGATTACATCATTAGATAGAGCTCGTCGAGTTATAGGTGGCTTACTAGTTTTCTTTGGTGGCTTAGTCGCTCATGCGAATCGTCATGGAAAATACTCGAATCCGCTGCTTACTTTCCTTTCATGTCTGCCAGGCCGTGGATCATCTTCAACTTCTTCTCGGTCTTCATGAAACTATTTAGCCCATCTTTTAACTGGTGCATAGGAAGGAGGTTGATCACCATAGACAGAATATTGTTCATCATAAATCACTCCTGGTGGGATATTAAGTGCTGTGCGTATTTTAGTATAAAAGCGGAAATTTCCTTTACTCATTTACAATAAATGGATAATGCTAAAGATTAATCCTTCTTTAGTTGTCTGTTACAAGTCGTTTATCAATTCAAAGTGATTACAGGCCTAAGCAGTGCAAGACTGAATTACTCGTCTGAAGTAGCAGGTATATATATCGGAGCTCGGACACTGAACAAAATTCCAGAAGATTATGAGTCAGACCAAAGTAAAGAGATGAAAAAGTCCATCAAGAGAAGGACTGGTACAGAACAGAAAAGAGAAAATGTATTTGAATAACCTGAACATACGAAAAGAAGAGAGAGGAATATAGCATGTGTTTTCTAAAGAGAAAAAGAGAAAAATAAAGAGAAAAAAACGAAAAGAAAAACATGCAGAGATAATAATATACACTCTTGGTACCACTTGGAGTTCCACAAAAACAGCTTTTATGATAATTTCATTATTATGATATCGACTGAACAGTGATCAAATAGCATAGAAAGATAGAGCAAAACACGCTCTATCTGTTCATATGAAAAGAAAATTTCTCCAAGCAGTCAAAAAGAAATTAGGATGTAGGACTCACTACTTTTGGTATGACCTGGGTATTTATGATAGAATATTGAATACTTACATACTAAGAAGTGATTGGTATGATTACGAATGGGGACTTGATTATATTGAAAGTTTTCAAATGTTCGACGATGATCAATGCATGTTAACACGAATTGTTCGAGATTTAGCACAATATTTTCTAGATGAAGCATCCAGGTTATCGGCTGAAGAAGCTCTCAAATATTTAAATTGGGCCAAAAAATTATATGTTCAAGCGGAGTGAGAACCATGTCATAGATCTTCTCAATTCACGTCAACAAAACTCAATTACATCAATCATCAATTGGATTATCTAGAACCTATTGTGAAAGCATCAAATAAGGATTATGAAGATGACTAAACGAGATTCTATAGAGACAAGCAGTTATACATGTGAATATTGAATAACATGAAGAGAAAAAAATAAATAACAAAGAATTCTATTTTTTAATAACTAAGAAGTAAAGATTGATGGTAAATGAAGATCAGTAGAAGATGAATGATAAATGATGAGATTTCATGCCAATTTGAAAAGTTCTCTCCTGTAGTAGATTTCAATGCTCGACATTGTATTCATAGAAAATGTGAATGTGGTTCGCACCCTTTTCTATCCATATGTTCCATATTTTTCTAGATTTTTTTTGCACTAAATTTTATTCTCAGATATTTTCATTTCTAGTTTTTGTCACATATTCATCGATTTTCTCCATTTGCCACCGATCGCGCAATAGTGATCGTTTTCTTGCATTTTATACTGATTCATTCTCAATTCGTACACATTGCACAGGGTGTAGTCTTTTTCTTGTTGTTCATCTTGGACTAGGATATGAAATGATGTTCATAAGCATGATATAATAACAGAATTCTATCTCGAGTTTGTATCGACAGTTCCATTTGGGAGAATATTTGTCGATGGTTTGAGCCACTTGTGTGCCAATCAAAGCGTCCCATTTTTATGATCATCTGACATTTGCATAAATTTGTGTAGTCTTGAAGTTGAAGTGATTGTCTCTTGTGAGGTCTGATGGTGAGAAAAAAAACATCGATGGATGCCATTGAGGTGGAGTATTTGCTTCAAATGGAAAGGATCGTTCTACAGGCTCTATTTTATTGCAAGACATACGATGATATTTCCATCAGAACAACAGCTTTTATTCTACTCATGAATTTTTTTCTTTTTTTGCTTAGGCAATCACATGAGAGAATAGGATTGATGGGAGATTTGATACATGATGATCGAGGAGTATATAATGGCAGGATTACAAGAGAGGAATCAGAAGGATCGAAGCAGTCGCAACAACCAATCAAGCACCTTTCTCAACGAAGTCATCTATAAATTCAACCTCAACAATGATTAACTTCATGAAACTCATTCGTTTTATCGTTTTTGTCGTCCTTTTGGCAACATGTGCCAAGGCTGCAAATATCTGATGTCGAGATGATCAAACATATTGCAATATTCTTCCTGCTATAGGTACTTGCATCGATCCAAATGCTTATGGCTACAGTTGAAATGATGACAATAACTATTGCTACTGCAAGTAAATATTGTTGAGGTGTGCATTGTGAATAAAAATGTTTCAATAGGAATTCTTTGAGAGAAGACTGTTTACAAATGAAAATATTTCCGAAGTTTTGAATCAATGGAAATGAATTTTCATCTATTGACGAAAACCAATATGTCCGTCCTTTTTACACATATTCTCTTCTCAAATGAGTAAAGATTGAACTATCACACGATCAAACTGAAAGGTTCATCAGATATCAAACTCTTGACGTTCAAATGTTTCCAGAAAGTTGTGATTGAGCAAACTCATTTCTTCTGAGACTTTCCACATAAATCAGAAAAATAGTAGAAAAAGCACTAGATGTCGTATCAAAATGGAAACCACTGATCTGAAAAAAAGTATTGTTTTCTCAATATTCAGAAACTTGATACAGAAATAGTTGACACTTTCCTTTAGTCTTTCTAATGTTATCTCTTTTATAATGTAACTATTCTAAGATCATCTTTTATCATTTTAGGCAATATGGTACACATATGTTGATTGTCAAACGTCATCATCTACTATTTTAACCATCTTTTTTGCGGAATATGCTTCATCAGTTATTTTCGCTTACTGTTTTTTGTCTATTTTCATGATTCAATTCAAATAAAATTTGTGTGTCCCAATGATAACTAAGTACTTCTTTAGATAAATCGAAGTAACGAAGGACAATGAATTATATTCTCAGTAAAAACTTGACAATATTGATAAAGCTTGAAAGTCAACTTCCTTCCTCTTCTAAGTTTTCAACTCATTGATAATCAAGTAGAGAGCAATATTCTATGATGACAATAGATGAGTCTAACCTCATGTTAGTATCAACAATGAAGAAATCACAAGATACTACGTAATTGGTCTTGATATCTTTTGACACTTCATTCTTGACTATCGTTTTCGACTTGCTTTTTGTGATCTTGCCAAAGTCAGTTGAATTTTCGAAAGATAGATAAAGTAATGAAAAGTGACTGCAAGTTGCCATCGGTGTCATGAACTAATTACTTAAAACATCATCAATCAAGAAAAACAATGTTATATTCAATTGGTTTGATAAGAATACCTATGCCAAGCCTTGAGTAATGTATGCGCATCTAATGAGTGTTGACAGTCTTTTAGAATTGATATAATCTCGCAATTTGCAGGGCACATCCAAGAGAAACGACATGTGCTCATCATTAGTAGAATCGAAGATATCATTGTAAAATGAAAATAATACCCCTTCATAATGGATTAACGCTGACAATAGTAATTGTTACGTGCAGACAGTGTGCCGTCGATGTCGTTGTTAAGTACTACTTCTCTTGCATATCTCACTACGGATGTGGGTATGGGTGTGAGTGTGGGTGAAGATACAGATGAAAAGAGACCTACACCTACAGTCACAGCCACAGCCACACCCGATTATGACTGCATATCTTTTGATGAAGTCGGATGTAATGCACTTCGCCGATCATCGTTTCGTCGAAAGACTCGTTTGTCACTTTAGACTGTTCGAACCCCCTTAATTTTTATACTAGCTTGTTAAGCAAGAGGAGGCCAACTCATTTTGCCTACACCCACACTTTTGGAGCGCCCTGGGTGACCAGAAAATACTTTTGATAAAGTACTTTTCGGCGAAGAGCATACTTACCAAACAATATACTATCAGATTACTTTTAAAAAAAGCAGTTCAATCGTTTGCAATATATAAAAGATATTGACATTAACTTCTCGCATGTACTTTTGGAAAACCTGACTCATATTTTATTATCATATAATTAGGCAATGTCAATATAATAATAAATAACAATTTCAAGAACAAGACAGAGCAGACAAATCATATAATATAAAATAAATGAAAATATATGAAGAATAGGAATGTATTCATTTAGAAATATGTATTATTCGAAAACATCAATTTAACATAAGTATAATTTTATTTTACTTTTCTTCTATTAAAAAACAAACATCGAAGAAAATTTATTAGTGAAAAATATAAATTAAAACAATAAAATACAATCAGTTACATGTATACAATTTGAAATTTGATTGCTGGTCGTATACAATAAAATTCAAGTTGTAATTTCCGTACTTTTTCTTGTATTTCATCATCATCTAATATACCTCCAATCACTTGTAATATTATTTTATTCAATAAATTACATTTATATAAAAAAATTTTCCAATAGTCTATGTCTAACAATTTCTTCACATTGTATTTATTGGTAATCAAACGAAAACATCGAATACGGCGCATCCATTGTATTAGATCACATATTGTATTCAAAAAACATGACTCATAATGTTGATAGCATTCCTTGGCTGAAATCAATTGAAATTGACCAATATCAAGTAAAAAATATTCAATGTTAAAGTTGTATATATATTCTATATTGAATTCATCAAAATCATAATGAGTACATAATACACCTGCACAATGAATTTCAAATCGTCTAATTGATTTTGGGAGATAAGAAATAACATTTTGTAATAAATTGAAACCAATTTCATTGTTATAACAAAGGGAAAGACAAGTTAACTTGGGAAAATATATTTCATATTCACTGATTTGTTGCATAATTTCAAGATTAACAAGATTAAGCGAGCTCACATTATTGAACAAAGATAAATAGTTCGATATCATATACAACTTCGATTCATCACTATTCAGACGCAAAGAAATTATTTCATTAGATTTGATTTTTCGAAGAATCGTATTAATAAATGTTTCACTAATATCGACAATATGTACTTTTGCTTTCAATTTACGTAGAAAAAATAAAATATTGGAAGAAAATGCATTAATTGCATCATTTAATGAGAGATATTTGCATATTTCAATAATAACTTCCCAAGAAAGATTAGTTTTTTGAATCAAATCGAAAGACTACAATGAAATTAATAGTAGATATGAAAACTTTTTAGCAATTTCTATTAAATATTAAACAAAAATAAATAAATAAATTACCATGACTTACTAAAGCTTGTTCATTATCATCACATTCTTCTTTAAATATAGACAATTCGTTGAGTATTGATTTTAGACTAAATGTCTCCTCAGTACTTGTCAAAGTTTCATTTTTAAATAATACTGTAAATTCATATTCTGATGTTGATGACGAATCTTTTTTATATAAAGATTCTCGCATTATACCAATAAGCATTGGACATTGTTCAAGAGAAAAATCAATCGAAGTTTGACTTGGAAAGATCTTATTCCAGATTTTTATCAATCTATAAATCATTTAAAATATTTGTTAATACGAAAAGAGATATGTCATATAAGGTTCCTCTTCAAAAGCATGAAACTGTTAAGATGTGTTGGGTCTGTAGTATAAAGACTATGCTTAATTTGTCTGCTCTATATCATTACATTCACAGAAGATATTTATTAAATAAGGAACAAGAACATCTCATTTAACAATCAGAAATTCTCTGTGAACTCTCATTCAAACAGAAGGTGACAGAAATTGTCGAAAATTTTGGCAAAGAAAAACGAGATACCAAATACAAATTCATATCGTTTATGAAAGAATAAACTTTAGACTATCTTTCAATGCATTTATTTCAATTTCGACTTTTCTGACAAAAATTAACTTTTTTTTGTAGCGGAAGAATTAAAACAATGATAAGAAAATTTTATTCGATAATAAGATTAAGATGAAAACCTATGTTAATCAATCAATATTAAATTACTTACATATTTCTATTTGATTCAAATGTAATATCCCATGGCCAAACAATATAATTTTCAAGTAAATAATCAATAATCATTTCTGAACAGAGTATATTCCAACAAAATCTATTTGTTAATAAGTTTTTATCATGATGTATGTAGACAAGAACTGGACGACGCTAAAATAAAATACATCTTAGTGTAATTATCAAAATAGATTTCAACTAACTTCTTTAATTATTATTGAACTGAAAGCTTCTTGACATGCTTCTTCAAGAGAACCAATCAAAAAAGTTGGACAAGCATTGTAACGATGCATAAAATATTGGCATAGAAATTCAATACCCTGAACTTCATTTTGACAATCATTAGGAACTTGAAAATAAATAAATAAATTCATCAATAAATCTATCTTTTCTATTGTTATATATGAATAATAACTTACAAGGACTATGATCGATGAGATCAATGTCATAATTACTAATATCACTACCATCATCATCATCACCACTAACATCTACATCATTAACCTAATTAAAATAAAGTGAATACAACTAACTGCGATATTTTTAAGTCAAACTAGTCAGATTGTAATTTTACAAAAGGTGCAAACTGTTTTGTTTTTCAAAGGACAATATCAAAATAAAAATGATGAATTTAATTACCATTTTAATCACTTGTTCTTTTGTAATCAATGAGTGAAGTTCTAAAAAAATAAAGAATTTTATTTTTGTAGTCAATGTATAGAAAAACTTATGTGATTGTCGATTGGTTTGTTTTTTTTTTACTGTGAATGTTGACCTTTGGAGAGATCTCTTATCATTCTTTCAACATTAACGTATATCTCATGTCATTGATTATAAGTATTCTTTTAGATAAAAACATGCTTATATGAAAACAAAATGACATACAGGGCATGCTCTGGACTTTTTTTCTTTCTTTTTCAATTCTGATTGGTGACAATCAACAGATAAACACAGTGCATTTTCAAGATCCCGAAAGATGCGCACGATGATTATGAAGGTGCTGGATGATGGTGTAATGGAAGAATAGTGATACAGGTGTGAGTATGAATCTGGTGAGGTTGACAGAGTCCGTTTTGTTTCCTAACTCTTATCTCTTATTGTGTGCACATCTTTCGTATATTCTGCATTGTCATGAACTTTGTTATCATTGAAAAAATATCTATAAGACATATCTAAACAGAACATAGTTTGTCATGATTTCATAAAACTGAATGTATATCAGGACTGTGAGTTAGATAGGATTATTCGTCTATAGTCTGACGAATCAAAAGTCCGAGTGAAAACTAGATTTTATTTTGTATAAATTTTCATTTCATAATATTACATTTTTATCTCTTTGTATATGTGCAGAATCACTATACAATTTCAAGTATAATGATTTTCACATACTATTACAAACTTAATTTTCATTAGTACATTAAATCTTGTTTAACATATTTATTTTCTGGTACGTATCCATGACACTATGTATTAACATATTTCAGGATAACTTTTTATGAATCTAGGACATTTGATTTCTGTAAAAACTTTTACAAAAATTTGGAAGAAAATAACGAAAGAATAATGACATAAAAAATGAATTTGTATATAGGAAAATGATCATTATAATACAGTAATTGATTTAACAGTTCTAATATTTTTGAAATTGATGATTCTAATATAATAACAACTTGCAATCAATGAAATAAGTTGTAGGCGATATGGGTAGTCTAGATGTCGGTGTGGGATAGTTGAGTGTGGATGTGGATGCAATTGTTGATCTTGTGTGCACCCACACCTGCACCCTATTATCTCTATTTTATAATTACTTCAAGTCATGTTATGTGTTCCTATATAATAGCACATTATAATTCCTTCTCATAATATCATAATAAAATGTCATGCGAACGTATCTTCAACTCGGACTTTTGATTCATCAAACTGTACTTCAAAGTCTAACTGGAAGTTTCGAAGCAGTAAGAAAAGATAATAAAAGCATCAGTTGGATTCGCTTTTATTCATTCGACTTTTGAACCTTTCCTATGGGAAAATCCAGACGAGTTTTTCGAGCGACTAAAAGTTGTTTATTAAAACTGTGACAAGCATATCATTAGATGCAGTTTTTGTCTGCTGAATTTGAATATAGTATCTAAATTCAAATTCGATGTGATTTTGGTTTATAAATTGAACAAATAAAAGCTCAAAAATGGTCGTTGCCAGGATTTTTAGCTATTTTTAGCACGTTGTTGAATTTCTTTCATATTCGGAATCACCATAAAAAACTGCATTGAATAGTATATATAGCTGTTTGACATTCAATCATTTTGTTGTGCCTTAAGGTTGCATAACATGATGAATCATGGCTTTCTGTGCGATATTTCTAATTCTATGAAACATTTTGATTGCTTATCGATTGTTTTATATAAGTGAATCGACTTGGAATGGATAGAGTAAATATTTTCACATATTTTGGAAAGAAAAAATCAATGTTGCTAATATATAGGGCAATGGCTGTATAGTCCATTTAGTAGTAAAATGCTCTTTTCACATATAAAACTCAATCCAATCAAAACATAAATATGATATTCGTGGTGATCATGCAAAATTGCATATAAATGATATGCTTCTGAGGATATTTAAACAAAAAATTTTTCAAAGCTAATCCGTAGGAAATACTATTAGTGGTTCCCTGACACCTTTCAGATAGATAAAAGTGAAAAAAAAAATTGTGCATGAAAATATGACTATACCGGAAAATATCCTTTAATAAATGATTTATGCAAGATGAAAATAATTATAATAATCGATTAGAAAGTACGAATAGTAAACTTAGCGAAACAAATAAACAAACTAAATAAATCAATGTAGAATAACTCATATAGTCACAATCGATTATTATGAGTCAGAATTGTATCCAGTCAATATGATCAAAGAATCATTACTAACTTTCAACAGAAAACGATGCTTGTTATTGAAAATCTATAAAAAGACATGACAGAAAGGCAGGATTAATGGGTCATTCTGATCTTTTATAGACAAGATTATATCAGGATATGAAGATACAAATACGTATATTACAAAATTTAAAAATATAAATCATTCGGTCTATGGAATTACAATGAGTTATCCATGTTGATAGACTTCGATTTTTATTCAAAATAAAAAAAGATATGTTTTCTCAAAAGATGAACGATAGAATATAATAAAATTTATTTGGATGTGACATGAAATTTGATTTTTTGTCGCACATTAGATAATTCTTGTTGAATTTTCAGGATATTTTCTGTTAATTGTGTATCTTGTGATATATTTTTAATCGTCTTTAATGTTATTTTCTCCAAATGATGACATCTCATTACTAAACCTTTCCAATTATTTATATCTAATAGCTTGTCAATATTGATATTGTTGACAATTAAATGAACATATCGAATATTTGGCATAATTTGAATAAAATCAGTTGTTGTCATCAAAACACATGTTTTATGATATTGTGAACAATTATTTATCCATGTCATAGAA
>CAJNOL010005771.1:0-10744 GCA_905250125.1 Rotaria sordida | reverse complement strand
AAACTCCACGGGCTTTCAGAATATATAATTAGTTTTAAATAAACGTGTTTTTACAGCGACAATAAATGAGAAATACAGAGTAAAACTATTTTTTTTTGAGGGGATATATATAGAGAGAAAACAAAAACGAAAAAGATAATCTGGGTACATTCTTTCACATGAACTTAGTTTAAACATTAAGTAAAGCAAATGAAGTCGGTCAGACATCTTCTTTTCCAACTGCGCAATAAGAAGAGAAAGAGATAGAACGAAAAATCAAATATGAATTTCGAGGTTTTAATGATGAAGGAAAGAAATGTTCGATATGTGTACGAAACAGAAAATAGATAGATATTGCACAAGAAATAAAGAAGAGAAGAGAGAGAAAAAAAAGGACCTATATATACGTGTAGAGAGATAGCACACATAGTTAGTATAAAAATATATTACTTTAAGTAATTCATATGATTGTTTTTATTTAATTTAAATTCAATTATTTTCCTGATAAATTTGGATTATTTTTGTTGTTTTATATCGATTTATTTATGAAATAAAAATCGTTTATAATCCATTCTGTTTTTAGATTTTCAAAAATATTATAATTTCTACAAACGGTATATTATGGTGGATGTTAAACTTAATGGTAGACAAAATCTTGTTCGTCTTGCCAATTCGGTTTTCGTGGAGGAAGGGTTTCAACCAAAACCTGAATCGGTAAGAAACTGTCTTTTAATAGTCTTTTTTTCTGTCCTTGCTGTACAGCAAAAGAAATTTGTCTTTTAAAATAATGTAGCTGATCAAAATTTGATCATCTATGTTAAAAATGATGTGTCTATGGAGACACTTCACGTGTTCAACCATGATGCCTATACAATTACATTTGTGGTAAGTGCTGAAAATCGTTTCACTTTATATGAATAAAAAAAAATCAATTTTAGCATGAATCTGAACCTGAACGTAACACATAATGTACAACCTTTTCAAGTGATGGTATCGGATTATGTCGATCAAGCTGGGTAAGGTTAAATGTATGATGATTTAAATATAAAGTTATTTTTAGTCAATTGAAAAAAGAAGTTTCTTTCAAAAGGAAACTCAGAAGTAAAATACAAAAACATTGTTCAAATGCCAATGTTACGAATAATCAAGATGAAGAAAAAAATGAAGAACAGGAAGAAAAAAAAATGATAATGATAACGAAGATTTTGCAACAGCAATAGTTAATGTAAAATCTACTATACAAAAGTATGTAATAGGAATTTCATGAAACAGGAAATGACACAAGTCTTGAAGTACAAGTGTGAAAAGTTGAACTGGTTCTCCTCCTTTCACAGATCGTTATAGATAGCATACCTAATTGTCAAGTTTATTAAATCACTAATAGAAAAATTCACGATTTCTTGCAGATTAGACAGGGCTAGGATAACATTGATTTAGTTCCAAATGATAAATCAAAAAGAGTATCGAGCTGTTGGGTGATTCCGTGGAAATCCTACTATGGTTCACAAAAGTACCTTAAAATCGCGTCAAACTTTCAGAGTCTGTAGAGCTTGTTGCACTGATCATTTTGACTATAAAAAAGTTAATAATTGCACTTAAAATGACGGAGAAAAATTTGAAATACTACATAGGATTTTTATTAGACAATCATTTTTTTCAGTTTACTACAAAGCATAGTTTAATGATATTTCGATCTCTGTATAAAAACATTTCTTCTTTTAGAAATGTATATTTCGATGTAGCTGTCAACAATTATATCATTGGTCGTATTCAATTTAAAGTAAAACTAAGAAGTATTTTCTTGATAGAATAAATGTTTACCTTTTCTTATAGCTATACGACGATGATGTTCGATTAACAGCAGGTATCATTAAAAAAACGATTTTCTTAATTCTAGAAGTTTATTTTATTTTCAGCCAATTTTCGAGCATTATGCACCGGCGAAAGAGGTTTTGGCTACGTAGGAAGTACATTTCATCGTATAGTACCTCAGTTTATGGTTCAAGGTAATGATTTTTATTGATATTTTTGTTGTATTATTAATTATTTGATTCGATAGGTGGTATGATCAACAATGAGTAAGATAATAATAAAATCAAATTGTATTTGATAAATATAATGATCTTTTTCTTTTTTGTATTTAAATAGCAGTTGTACCGGTGATAAAAGGTAGGTTGATCATTTGAGTTTATATCGTCATTTAAATATGAATTATTATTTTTTCATTTAGCATCTATGGTGAATATTTTAATGATGAAAACTTTATACATAAACATTCAAAACCTGGAATTTTATCAATGGCTAATGTTAAGCGACCACATACTAATGGTTCACAATTTTTTATTACCACTAATCCAGCACCACATCTTAATGACAACTATGTACAGTATCTCAATTCATTAATTCTTTTATTTACTGTTTTTTCTCTCTTAAAGGTCGTGTTCGGTGAAGTCACGGATGGTATGGATGTTGTTAAGAAAATCGAAAGTTATGGTATACTATTGCACTATTGTTATTTTTATCAAAATCTACTTTATATAAATTTAGGTACATAACGAGGAATTCCAATGGCCACAATTATGATCATCAAATCGGGCGTTGTGGAACAATAACTAAAAAGAACATTTTTTAAAATTATTATAGAAAATGTAACACTCGTGAGTGCTTACATGATTGTATGAAGGAATAAATATGATATTTAAATATTCAGCAACAACATAGATACAAAAAATTTCACCGTTTCTAGCAATGTCATTATACCGTACTTTGACTCACGAGGAAACCTTCTCAACTGTCAAATCGCTTTTCCACTGAGTATATGCTTAAATGATAGACTCTTTTGAGTTGTTAAATCCCGATCCTACTCCATGTAGTATGTCGACAAAGCATTTTATGATCTTGTTTTGACTTTACTATAAGAAGAAGGTATTTTTCCATAATATTCATGATGTTGAAAAAACTCATTTTCTCAATTAGAAATTGAGCTTATGTTAGATCTTTGAGAAACTAACCAAAAATGAATGCTGTTCTTATAATAAAGTCAAAACAAGATCATAAAATGCTTTGTCAAGATACTACATGGAATAGAATAGAGCTAGATCCCTAAAACATCGATATTTGTATATCTCCACTCCGGAGGTCTAAATAAACCGAATCCTTTGGAGGGTTTTAATAACTCAATAGAGTCTATCATTTGAGCATATGCTCGTTCAAAAAGCGATTTAACAGTTGAGAAGGTTCCCTAGTCAGTTCGTCTTAGTGTTGAGAGAACAGGTATAGAGAAGAAAAAAAAGCATACAAAAATTTAAAAAAGAGATTAAGCAGAAGCGATTATTAGTGCAAGAGCCCAGTGATTATTGGCGGCAAAGTGCAGTTTCGCATGAAATAGATGACATATTTAAGAAGGACAAACCTATATAACGTGTCAAACGTTTTGATAAATGCGACATCAAAAGAGTGTAACTGTGATTATTCTCTTCAAACCATTCTCTTAGACCTTGAGACTTCTATCATATCTATAACTACTACATTTGGTATGCCTATCCCAATACGTGATAGTTTTTCATAGAACATCTAAAAAGGTGTTGATTTATTCATGCTTCATAACTTGCCACTTCTGTGATTCATTAATATAAAAAATTCAATTAGATATAACAGGTGATCAAGGACGAGGAATCTATTTAAGAGATTTTGATCAAGTTGTTAAGCAAGTTCTGATGATATATATTTAACAATTAAATCAAAATATTTACCAAAACAAAAAAACTAATAAATTAGTTACTTATGACGGTAAAATAAAAAGATTTCAGTTTGATTGTTTTGAAAAATCTTAATTTAGATCAAACAATAAAAACATACAATTTGGTTGTCGTTTATCATTAATTTGTGATCTATCAATTAGTTATGTTCAACATGGAAAATTTCTTGATTTCGCTTATAATGATAGAAGATTTAATATAAAAATTGATCCATCACATTTAAAATAAGATCAAGTTCATTTTACTACATTACACAAGCATTTGATACTAATCAAATCAATTCAGAACCATCAGCTCATTTTCCAATAACAATTATAAAGCCGATTAGATAACAATAAGCAGAGTTAGAAAATGAGTTCTATTATACTTCTTTTTTTTTCTTCAAGTCTAAATGCTCAAACTCATTCTCTCGAATTTAATTCTCAAACATTTAAAGCTGATCAAATTCGTCGTCATTTTCTTCATGTTCCAACTGGTTCAAATATAGCTAGTTTAGTTATTTATATTTATTTCTTCTATTGAATATTGAATTGTTTTCTTGCATAGTTTTGAAAATGACAAATCATTCTAGTGATATATCTACTCAAATAAATTTACATTTTGTTCAACTTGAACAAGGTGATTCATTTCATTTAACAGAATTTGAAAAAATAATTAATTTATTATCTCATTCAACGTTTCAATGTGATTTTAATGTTCAAGATAAGCGAACATTAGAATTATGTTTAACAAGATGGCGGCCTAGTTGACCTATTATGGATACAAGTTATTCAATAGAATTTCATTCAATACTTATTTCACCTTCAATTTTATTGCATTTACGTAGTAGTCAATCTTATGAAAGATTTATTTTAGAAAATCGTTTAAATTATACTTATGAAGATATAAATGATTTACCTATTAATTGAAAATATTTAGTATAAACATTGAGAGCAAATAAAGATGAGAGTAAAATAGAAATTTTATCAAAAAAGAGATTGTTTATCTAAACAAAAACAAATTTATCAATTAATTTTAGTTTTTTATTTTACTTTAATAAGAACAATTATTTTCTTTTTCATTTATTAAAGAAAGTATTTTGATTTTTAGTTAAAAGCATCAGAAATTCAAGTAAAATGATATTTACATGAATTAGTCTGTGATAATGAATACGAAGCTGCATTATGGATGTGTTCTGATGCAAATAAACAATATCTAGGTTCAGAAGATGTTATAAAACATGTAAGAAAACAACGTTCTATTTTAATCTATTTATTTTTGTGTCATTTATAGTATTGATTAAAATTAGAAAAAGGTAATTTTGTCATTCGAATGAATATTCGACATGATAAACAAGATTTATTAGAACGTTTATTAAACGATAATGGTGAAACTGGTTTAACTTTACATATTGAATATAAAGTAAATGGATTACCAACATCAGATTTTTATCATTCATTAGATGTATTCTTTACATACACAAAAGAAAAAAATTCAAGCATCATCTATTAAATTAAAATAGGAACATCAACTTTCTATTTATATGACAACTGTACCTGAAAACAAGTTTGTTCAATTTTTTTCTTATTGAACGCTATTTCTAATAGATTTCGTTTTTAGACTTCCAAAAATATTTAATTCAACGGAAGGAACATTTCTTCAAGGCACAATGACATTTCCCAAAAATGGAAAAATGAAAAAATTGGTTCAAGTTTTTTCTTGGCTCTAAACAAATAAATAAAATATTTTTTGTAAGAAATGAATATGATTTATCAATATTTTATTGAGCCTAGTTCATCATCTTCATCAAGTTCTTCGAAAAAATCTTCATCGAGCAGTGTTAGTAGTGGAAGCAAAAAACAAGTAAATTCACCGACGACAACAAATAAAGAAGGAACAACAAATAGTCCATCATCACGAAAAGATCGACAATATCAACATGTATTATGACAATAAATTACTTTAAATTCCTATTTCAGTTCTTTTTGATTAAATTTCCTTTAATATACTAAAAGAAATACCGGATGATACATTGAATATTCTCGTCCTTTTTCTCCTTTCATCTTAAATTCTTAAAGATCATAAAAAAAATAATTAATTCCTTTTTGTCTTGTAGGAGATATAATAATGACTATATTAGAAAACAATAACTATTCTTAAAAGTGTTTAATAATGATTTTGATCATGTCTTATTTTTGTAGTTTATCTCATATAAAAAAAAGATTTAGTTATAATCGATTCTTTACTAAAAGACATTTGCACTGCTAAATAATGTTTATCACATCTGCAGTAGTTTTTAGTGGTTCTTTAACCGTTTGAGTTCTGAATTTTTTCTACCGAATCGGATTTGATGAAATTTGGTATAAAAAGTAACTAAGTAACACTAGGAACCATGTGGTTAAATTACAATTAAAGGAAGCACTTGATGACATGAACATGAAAACATTTTTGTTGTTACATTTTGATAAAGAATTTCTATTAGAATTAATTTACTGAAACATTTATTTATTTCATTACTAATATACGTGTTTTTTTATGATACAACAAAAACCGATTTTTCTACATGAACATCAACACAACAAACGTTACAAACTAAATTCATCCTTTTCTCTCTTTCTTTCATGTTACAATAAGCGTACGACGATAAATTGAAATAATTTTTGTATAAAGGAAAACATTTATTTTACTTATTATTCTTAATGATTAATATAATCGTCAATCACTACTTTTAAAACATAAGTCAATTAACTTTGATGTTCTCATTCGTAAAGTAAAATATGCAATATTTTTTCTAAATTTGTTACGCTTAATTTTGTTGGGTAAGGTGCCTAAGACATGCAATACAACGTATTTAATACTTTCTTGTTTTATATAATATGTTAATGAAAAATTCAATAAATCCTCCGTCGTAATGTTGAGTGGTGAACATTTTTAGTTGCTTTGACACTACATTGAATCTCTCTATTATGAACACATTCGGGACTTTTTAAAAACGTTCCCTATACGAAGATACTCACATTAGAAAGATAACCTATGATTCGCCGTGTAATGAAGAAAAACCTAGATAATATCTGATCCTTCATTAATTCTGAACAAACTTCCGATTATCGACTTTTATCTAAATCATTTTTCATTGAAATATTGTTTGGCTATAACACAAAGTTATCATACATATAATGCATTCATAGTGCATAAAAAAACAAGTGATAGAGAATAGAAGAAGCTCAAAAAAGAAAAACATTGTACATGTGCTCGCATTAGAGATGTTCTAATAGCAAGAGAGACTGCAAAAAGTGTTCACTATTTAGAATAGCGAAACCTCCAAAGATATTTCAATTAAAAACTGTTTCGTCAAATCTGAGTGTTCGTAATTAGAAACTGTTCAGTAGTGAAGGTTCCTGTGTACTACAATAGTAATATATCGATTTCAAATCACTAGTTCTATTGAATAATCGGACAGACACAACAACGATAAATGATACAAATTATAGATATGTATACGATAATTCAAAAGAGTATTTGATAGATATGATTCAAATTCAAAATGTAAAATATCTTTGTAATTGCACTTTAGACACTATTCTCTATAGACTACATTTCATTATTGATCTAAAATTATTCTTATTTTTATCAAACAAATATCGTTACTTTCAATGCTACAAATATCAACTTGAAGTCTTTCAAGGTGAAAAGCATTTTTTAGACGTCTTTTTTTTTTAAGCATGTTTAATAGAATTAATTGTTTCTGGATAATTATAATGTAAAGATCTCTTTCTAGAGCAATATCCCTGTTCCAAACGAATTTGATTCATTGTCGGAAAAAATTGATCGATTTAGAAAAAACAAAGATTTCTTTATTACACATTATTGATGTCCACACAAAGATAGAGAGAAAACAAAAATAAAGAGGATAACTTCAACAGATTCTCTCACTTAAATTCAGATCAAACAATTAATAGAGAAGATGACGTTAGATATCTTCTTATTCAATTGTGCAATAAGAAGAAAAAGAGGAATAAAATATGAATTTCGATTCTTTTTTTTTTTTTTGTTGACGAAGATAAGAAATGACTAAAATGTGTGCGAGACGGAAAATATATAGATAATGCACAAGCATAGTTTTTGTCTGATTCTGCTGAGAGGAGAGAAAATTTTCAGGAAAAAAGTCTTCCAAAGCTAAAGAAAAATGACTTTTCGCATCAGGTTTTTTTTACAGTAAAATAATTGTATTCTCAGCTGGAACTTTGAAGCATTTTGTTATCAATTGAATTGGAATAATATTTTCTTTACTATTTTGTATCTTCATAAATTAATGGAAATAATTTAGATAAATGAGAAACAAGTTTATTTTTGCTACACACAATTATTTATATCAATAATTTCAAAAGCAATGTGCTTTCGAAACATTGTCTAATGTTTTTGTCTATTTTTCATTGTCACTATCATCATCATTATTGTCTACCTATATATTTTGACATTATGAGCTTTTGCTCTTCCCAGATACATAGAAAAATGATGTAGAATACCATCTATATCATTGCATTAACATTTTATCTCAGTATAGTAAATATCAGAGCCATTTCTAATGCTATGGATGAGAGCTTATTTCATAGTTTAGTTTTAATTCGTTCTAGTCCACTGAAATTGCATTTTTTCTTTGAATCTTAACAATTTTCTCTTGAGGATGTGGATGCGTCTCAACTATTAGATAGACACGTGCTACTTGCAATAATGAAAGTACATTTTTGTCTGAGAGAATATAGCTGGTTTCATTAGAGACCTACGGGACAAACTTTTCTGTGTTCCAAATTCCATTTGCCCCGTCCGAAATCTTACTGAATGGTCTAGAAAAGACCCGCTTCTCTTGTAAGCTGGAAAACATTTAAAGATATAGTTTGTTAAAAAACAATACGAATTTTCTATACTGACAAGAGAAACAATTTATTCACATCCATGATTAGGAGATGAATTAATTATGTTCTGATAGATTTTATTGTCTATACAATATCAATCAAGAAAAATGTTCACATGTAACTAAAATGTAATATTTGCTATTTATCGAACAAAATATCTGAACTTTGAACATTTAAGGAAAGTTGTCTACTCTCCCTTAGTCCAAGTTTAGAATGGCAAAAAAAAAAAAATTAATTTCAGATATAACTATAATTTCAATACATTCTCATTTTCATCCATACATTGATTCATGTATACAGTACATTAACTAAATGAGATCATGTGTCTAAATTGCAGTATAACTTTTATCACTAATGAAGAAAATAAAAATACACAGTTTTTAATGAATCTCACAGTATATTTTGCTGCATTTTTTGTTACACTAATTATTTAAACATGAAAATGTTTGCTAAAAATATGAAATTCTAAACCTATAGCGACTTCAGATACACAAATTCAAAAATTTCGTGACAAACATTTTTTGAATTATTCTCAAAAGTCCCACAGGCCTCTAGATTTCATTTGACATAATTCATTCAGCTCACCAAAATATTAAAAATTGCTAAGTGGTTGGAAAGAAAATCTTCAGGAAGAAAGCTATAACATAAAAATTCAGAGAGAGGAAATCCAACCTTCTCCTCTTTTGATCGTATACACTCCAACTTTGCAAATCACCTCTGTATGATGTGAGATGCATCAATAATAAAGTCTCTTCTTTATATCACAATCACTCATCAACACTCTTATTTATGTGTATTTTCATATTCAATATTCAGATTATGAAATAATCATTAACATTTACTGACAAAATTCATTCTTCTATTGGAGACATTTAGAAGTACTAGCAGCTGGAAAAAAAAACTCTCAGATATTGCAAGGTAGCATCATGTACTACAAGATATTAGGAACTACTTATCCTAAATTAACTGATGTACTCTATAAACATGTTTCTACGTATGACTTTTGCTCTCATTCTCAGTAAGAGAAATATTCTGTATTTTCATTTGAGTCTTCACTTTGAAGAACATCTTGCTTGATATAAGTAGAAAAATGAAAAACACTTAAAAAAAATATTCTTCTTTCAATTTCTCAAATTTTCTAAAACTTCTTTTTATTTGAGAAGAAAAAGTTATTCTATTTCTTTTCATCTGATTATCAAATGAACAAATCTGAAACATTAAATAAGTGGATACACATACTTAATTCATTTCATGATAATTTCTATTATAAAAATGATTCATTTTGTTTTTGACATTTTTTTTTCTCTTAGAATTATTTTACAATCAAATGAATCGAACGAAAAATATACAAACAAATGTCAAATATTATCTTTGAAAATATTTTATTGAAAGTCAAATATAAAATAATAGTTAACTTTTAAAGAATCATTTCTATTTGATACGAATGACATATTATTTATTTTATTAGATCTATAACAGACAGCATTCATATTCATCGCTATATGAAATAATAACAAAGAGAGAAAAAGGCGATATCATTCTTTTTGCGTCTATTCATCGTCAATTTCGATTATAGAAAAATTTTTCATTGTTCCATTGACGAAATCGGTCAAATTGAATAAATCTATATAAACGAAGAAAAATGAAAAGGTGAAGTTAAACATGGAAGTTTTGTCGGTGGAGTTAAATGATTTACCTGATGAGATTCTTCTTCTTATTTTTAAAAAATTGGACAATGCTGAACTACTGTACTCATTCATAGATGTTAATAAACGATTTAATAAACTTGTACGTGATTCAATTTTTACAAATCGTTTAACAATGACAAAATATTATTTTTATGGTGGTCCATTTCCTCAACCAAATAATCCAATACTTGATCGATATTGTTCAGAAGTTTTACCTTCGATTCATGATAAAATCAAATGGCTCAATGTTGAACCATCAGCGATGGAACGTATTCTTCTTTGTACAAATTATCCCAATTTATATGGACTTGGTTTATATACTATCAAGAAGGAAACTGCTGTACGTATCTTTACTGGTAAGATATTTTCCTTTGATTTTTTTTTCTCAATCATTAATAGTTCAAAAATACAGACAAATAATTAAGAT
>CAJNOL010005770.1:0-10745 GCA_905250125.1 Rotaria sordida | reverse complement strand
AGTTGTTGTTTGATCGTCGATCTGGATATATTATTATTTGAACGTGTTTTCACTCTGTTTTGAATGTTTTTTATCCATGATATAGAGAACGACCAATGACAATAATTATTCACAGTTACTTCAACACATAAAATCTTTTTCTCTCAATAAATATACATTAATCTGGGTGTCTCTAAGCTGAAACTGTTGAAATCAGTGAGAATAAAAAATTAAAAAAACACCCTCGATGATGAACGCAATCTCGTTTAAGAAAGGTGAAATAGCTTTTCAGATTCTTTTGATAGTTTTATTTCGATGCGCGATTACTACTTGTCAATTGAATCTCTATAATACTGATCAAACAATGAAAATCAATTCTTTACAATATGATTGTTTGAATTATTATTATATTTATCATAAAGAAGTCGCTTATCAAGGATTATTAGATATGATCGATGAAGTTATTCCATATTGTTTTCGTCCAGCAAATAACTTCAATGAATCATTCGAAGATGTTGTCAATCCACTTTCTCAAAAGTTAAGTTTTGAAGAACTACGTTTGGCCAACATCACTTCACAACAACTTCTCTCGTGGTCAATTGCAATTGATGTGGCTGAACGATATCAATTCTATTTGAATGAACCGAAATTTTTATTGAATGAGCATGTCTACAATTGTACTGAGCCATGGTTTGGTCTTCGTTGTCAATATTCATTTGAGTTTGGTGAATCAATGTTCTTTAACCAAATTGTTAAAGATGAATTTCTTGGAAGAAAACCGTACTCCGAGTCATCTGATATAATGGTTCAGATGCCATGCTATATTTTTCTAAAATGCCATCGTAATGGTCAGTTTTGGTGTCTTGATTGGCGTGAAGTTTGTGATGGGAATGTTGATTGTTACGATGAAGGTCTCGATGAGGAATCTTGCTTCGATATGGAATTAAATGAATGTAAAGAAGATGAATATCGATGCCACAATGGTTTGTGCATTTCAAATGATTTATGGGAAGAAGGTAAAGGTGATGCCGATTGTCTCGATCGATCGGATGAAGTACTAGATGCCTCATATATTGAGCTTTGTTTTCAAGATCCGACATTTCGTTGTGAAGAACATTCTTGCAGACCCAATGCTGATAAATTTCCATGTGGAGATGGACAATGTGTTCCGAAATTTAAAACATGTCCCAATGGCCGCCATGTACTACTGATAGAATCAATGACAGCTAAAGGTCATCTGACAAATGAATGCTGGACTGCTATGGTCTGTCTCACCAAACTTGTTGAGCAAGTTAATGGAACTTTATGTGAACGATGGATAATGAACAATTTAGCTTATGAGTTTCTGAAACAATGTGATTATTTCTTTCAATTTCCAATTATTCCAATTCATTCTGCTCATATTCGTTTCTTCTATGAAAATTGTCATTTGAAACCAACTTTGAAACTGTTTTTTATACCCGATTATATTTGTTATGATCAACAATTATGTGATTCTATCATACCTCAATTAGTTCATGAAAATCTTACGTGTCTACAGAATCATACATTGTTACTGGAATTGGATAGAATTCAAAACGGTTGGATTGAGATGATTTTAGTCATTGAACAATATTTTCGCTCTTGTTCGACTTCTCATGTTATCTTCTATAATGAAACACAATATAGTGATCATCCGTCATTATATCACTGCCAAAACTCCTCGAAGTTTATTTCTAAACATCGTATCATGGATGCAAACATAGATTGTTTTGGGGAGGACGATGAGTACTATGAAAATAGCTGTCTACTTAAACATTCATATCGAGTGCAATGTCGCAACGCAAATAAGTGCTGGTCACCTCTATTGAAAGCCGATGTTTGTCTACTGCAGGGTGACCTAATGCAAGAGAAAATTCCATTTCAAAGATTTTGCAATGGTATCAAAGAATATTGTTTTTACGATAATAACGGAAAAATACAGAATGATGAGTCCGGATGCGAGCATTGGTTTTGCGACAATATGTACGCACGTTGTGATGGCTATTGGTCATGTTCAGATGGACGAGATGAAAACAATTGTAGTCGAACAAAATGTCATTCAGGGACTTATGCATGTGTATCTCCTATCAATTACACAGTGATTTGTTTGTCTGCTGAACAAGTTAATGATGGAAAAGAAGTCGATTGTCTTGGAGCAGCAGATGAACAACAAGAATGTCGATGGGAATATCCTACGAGAGAATTTTCTCTTTGGTTTCGCTGTTCAAACGATGACGTATGTTTACAATCATCTAAATTATGTGACAATAACTTGAATTGTCCATTGGGTGATGATGAACATTTCTGCAACAATCTTACAATTAGATGTGACAAAGGATCAGTACACAATCGTAGTGAAATTGAAGAAGTTCTTTGTGGACTGAGCGAAGCTGAAAATGATAGAATTGAATACTTTTCTGTGCACACATCATCCAACTATCCTTCATCAGAAGAGAATATCTTTGATGAAACCATTCATTGGCCAATAGAACGACATCCTTTGGTAAATATCAATGCATCTCGAGTTAAAGATAACTTGTGGGCATGGTATTGCAATCGTGGACTCATTATTCATACATTGATCGAAAACAATAGTTGTGATAAGACATGTATGTGTCCACCTAGCTATTATGGTCATTTATGTCAATATCAAAATCAACGAATTAGTTTAACATTACGATTAAGTTCAATTGATACACATGCTACATATGCTTTTGTTATTATGTTGATCGATGACAATGATGAAGAACAAAAGATTGATGCGTATGATCAGTTTGTATACATAGCAAAACAAAACTGTAGTATTAAATTAAATCGATATTTGTTATTTTCAACACGACCAAAAAACATTTCCAAGAATTACAGTATACGTATCGACACATTCGACAAAAATAAAATGATATACATTGGAAGTTGGCACTTTCCCATTAATTTTCTTTTTTTGCCTGTCAATCGACTAGGTGTTTCATTGGTTCTATCAAATCATCTAATTCAACGTTCGTCTCATTGCTTCGTTACTTGCATCAATGGCGAATGTGTAAAGTACTTAAACAAAGAAAAATATTTCTGTCGATGCTTTCCTAAATGGTCAGGTATTCAGTGTAATGTGCCAATAAACTGTCAGACATGTTCGTCCAATTCAATCTGTATAGGATCAGCAAATAATCAATCGATATGTGTATGTCCTTTAGATAAATTTGGTTTTCAATGTCTATTGACATCAACATGTCCAATTAATGCATGTCAAAATAATGGCAAATGTATACCAGCTGATGTGACTATTCCTCAAAGTGATTATACTTGTATTTGTCCTGATCGATTTTTTGGAAGAAACTGTGAAAAATCGAAATTTAGACTCGATGTTTCTCTAGATGCCATCCATATTCCATCATATCTCGTGGCTTGTTTCTTTACTCTTTCTAATAAATCTGAACCGATCAAAACAATTATACTTCGAAAATTAAGTCTCTTTCAACATATCGTCACTTTTCATATTATGATACCATTTCATATAGTAATTATTATAGCTATTGATAAATATTATGTTGCTGTACTTCAGCAATCTCCAAAGACATATATTTCAACATTAATTAGTTCTAAACAAGAATGTATTCCTATTGAACAACTATTTAATTCTACAGTATTAACAATGGTTCAATATCAAAGAATATAGTGTTTTATTATGATCTTTGTCGAAGTCGTTTTGATTTGACTTGTTTCATCGATGAATTCTATATTTGTTTATGTACAAATGATCATCATGCTAATTGTATGGAATTCAATCATGATAGAAATTTTCAATGTATATTGAATAATCATTGTGCAAATGAAGCACAATGTTTACAAGATCATCCGATTTGTCCATCTACAAGGATTTGTATATGTCCCAATTGTTTTTTTGGTAATAAATGTCAATTTTATGCAAAAGGTCTTGGTTCAACATTGGATGAAATCTTAGGTTATGAGTTTAAACATAATACAATCTTATCTAAACAATCTTATAGAATAAAAGTGAGTGTTGTTATCACAATCTTGATATTTGTAATAGGTATTATCAATAGTATTTTATCAATAATGACTTTTTCAAGAAAAAAAACACAGAACGTCGGTTGTGGAATATATCTTTTTGCTTTATCGATTGTTTCATTAGTGACTGTGATTTTATTTACACTTAAATTCTGGTTTCTATTTCTTTCACATCAAGATTCTTTTGGTCAGAGTGTTCGACAATTTATTCTTAAGGCAAATTGTCTGTGTATTGAATTTCTTCTAAAAATATTTTTATACTTAGACAACTGGCTTAATGCTTGTGTAGCAATAGAACGAACAGTTTCTGTATTTCAAGGAGTTTATTTTAACAAGAATAAAAGCAAACAAATTGCCTATTATATAATTATATTATTATTTGTTTTTATCTTCTGTCTTTCTATTACACAATTAGTTAAGCTTCATGTATTTGAAGATAAAATAGAAGAACGAAGTTGGTGTGTTGTTACTTATTCATCATGGTTACAAACCTATAGTTCAATTTGGACATTTTTTCATTATTTTGCTCCATTATTTATCAATCTACTCTCAGCATTATTAATTATCATAAAAACTACTCATCAACGAGTTGGCACTCAAACTAGTCTTAGTTTCTTGATCCTGCTTAGACATAAATTAAAAAAATATAAATATCTTCTAATTAGTCCTGCTATTATCTTAATTTTAACATTACCTCATTTTATTATTTCAATTATATTGGATTGTAATAAATCATCTCATTTATTTTGGTTTTATCTTATTGGTTATTTTCTTTCATTTATTCCGGCAGCATTTATTTTTATAATCTTTGTTGTATCATCACCACTTTACAGACAAGAATTTAAGAAAACTCAAATGCTCTTCTAAATAGTGATAAAATCACTGTTTCATGGAGTAGAGAATGTCACTTTCTTCAAACATCTGATCTACTTGCTTATCATTATGTGCTTACTAGCGTTCTGCTTTTTTGTTACATTGTGAAGTTACTGTTCTGATTCATAATATAATTGTGAAAATTTTTTTTGTCATTGATTTTGATATATTTATGGGAGCCAGGGATGTGGCGACGGGGAAAAAGTATGTTCCTCTACCTTCAGAACAGTTTTATTTTTTCCCAGCAAAAATCGTTTTTTTTCTTTGGCGCATCTGTGATGGAAACTGTTATGTGCTACTTTCTCTGAATTTATTCTTTCACAACTGACTATCATAATCGCGCAGCAAGCATAAGAGAGAGAGAGAGGAGAAAGATAAAGATAGTGTAACGAATGGAAGTGCAGAAGCAGAAAAGAACGGTATGTGACGAAATGTCAGGACTCTCATGTTCGCCCCCATAGCAGGAACAAATAGTGTTGCTTGTTTAACAAGAAATATGTGTTTCCGAACTGACGAGGAAACATTCCCAAGTGCCGAAGCACTCTTCATCCAAGGTATATAGTGCATTTTGCAAACCTTTGTGAACTATGTCTATCATAGAAAGAGTTCGTGCTTATGGTCTATTTCTGAGGAGATCGAACATTTTTAGTTTTATAACTAGGAATTTTCATACTATTCCAACGTCGTTGTACAAAAGTGATCTCCGATTTTAATGAAATTTTCAGCACTTGTAGAGGTTATAATTCTGAGTATTTTAATAAAAAAGAATTTTTTAATACTTTTGTTTTGACGGAGACAGACTTAAAATACTTTAATTCTTTGAGGACCAAATTTGTATTTATATGGTTTGAAAATTTTAATAGAAACCAAAGACTTTGCATTTATTAAACTAGATTTTTTCAATATTTTGTTTCTTTTTTATCTCAAAGTTCTCTATTTGTGTCTTTGCAGTAAGAACACCATGTAAAAAAATTAGGCAAATAATCAGATTAAAATCATACATCTCTTAATCGATTTTAATCAAAAATAATCCAAAAAATCAAAATTTCATCGATTATTCTGATTATTTTCGATTATAATTGATTGAAAATTGTGTAAAAGATAACAATTTTAACCATTTGAGGACGGTGGGACACTATATGTTCCACCTATTTTCTAGTAGAGAAAAAAGTGTTCTTTTTATATTAAACTATTACATCCAATTATATTTCAAGTATGCATAGTAAATAAAATTTAATTTCAATATCTCTCAAAAATCTATTCAAAACTCGCTAATATTTGTTTTCGAACGATAGATAGGTATGAAAATACATGTTAACATGAAAACTATAGATTTTACTTGTGATTATTATTATTATTGATCTAGAGTAGTGAGATCAATTTATATTACTATCAATAGAAATCTATACTATTTGATTGCTTATATTTTTCTATAAAGTCTTTCTCAATAAACATTCGATCACAATTTGAGATAATTCATACAGTTCAATGGTTAGAAAGGCTAATGAAGTAAAATAAATAAATCTACTCTGTGATATTTCTAACAATCAAAAATAACAAAACAGTTTCAATGATTGTCGCTTTCTTCTGTAACTTTTCGATAAAAATATTCTTCATATTAAATAGATCCATGTCCTTGATTATAATCTTATATTTCTATTTAAACATGAGTAACTATTTCAGTTTTCCTTTGAACTGAAAAAGTTTTAATGGCATCTCTCAAAATTTTTCTTTTTAAAAATTTAAAATAACTTTTTCTCTATCTCTCAGCTTCTCATATAACTAATTTGTGAAATCTCTTTGCATTTATTAAGAATATAGGATCTTGCTTTCTTATCTAATATGTATATTATCAAGAAAGTTTATTATAGCATCGAATAATTAAACGTTATTTAAACAAAAAACGGTGACTGAGATTTTTTTGAAATTCGAAATTCGTTACCACATTTCTTCGAAAAATATCTTGTAAATCTTCTATCTCCTCTATACATTGTCGTCTCATTTGATTTCTATATCAAGCCTGTACATATACAATATGAGAACACAGATACTGCATTAAACCTTATAAAAAAAAGAGTCAAAATGAAAATTAACAACAACATCTTATAAAGTAACGATGTCAATATTTCTATTCAAAACAATTTTCACAACTGACAACTCAATCGAGACAAACTATTATAATAATCCCTTACTATAGCATCTCCAATCATATATTATTGAAATAGATAGATTACAGGCTACTCAAAAGCTTCAAACAGTCTTTCTTAACTGTAAACAAAAAAATTGAACTACTACATTGGCGATGAATATGCTCACCAAAAGATACTCATTATTAGAGTAGGTTCATTGAGACTATCACTTTGTTTTTATTTGAGAAAAAACCTTTTTTCACGGAATTTTCTTGTTTTTTTTTCAAAAATAAGACTTCGCTAGATTTTTGCTTCATTATTGAAAAGACAATAGCAAAGTGGATCCCCTAGAATTTCCAGTATATTTTCAAAGTTTTCACATCGAATGTATTCTAGACGAGAAAACAGTTTTGTCCATAAAAAAAATTTCTATCGATATCTAACACAAGCAATGCAACATTGCAAAGAACATTTCAAATTTTTCAAACAATAAATAACAATAAAATTATATTCGATTTTAACAGCAAAAATAAAATTTTGTTGTCAAGAAAACAATGACATCTCTAAATTACATACTAAACAATAAATTATTCAAATACTTAATCGCTGAGTCAGTCTTAAACAATCCGCTATTCGTGAATTGATTGTCTTGTATAGTGAAATTACTCATAGTTCGACTTTTTGATAAAAACTAAATGATAGATCTATTTTGTTTGGATCCTTAATATTTGAGAATGTCATCCATAAGTCTCTCAAAGTTCAGTCGTCTTTCCTATCTGCTATTACTTGGTCACAAGGGAAGAACAAATCTTTATGAGGGAAAAACAAACAAAACTATCGATTCAAAGTTTTATTTTCTGAATGAAAATTAATAATATTATGAATTCTATATTTGTTCTTCTCCTAATTTTCTAATCTTTTCTTTGATATAATCATGCCAAAAGTCAAATTTTGATTCACCAACACAATTTTTTGCACCACATTTATATTTCAAACCGTTGCATAAACTTGCTTCTGAATCTATACAATGATAATGATAGGTAAGTTCTTCGCCAGCATTTACATTACGAATGGTCACAATTATAAATTCGTCATCACTCATATATCCACAATTTGGATCACATGAATGAATGTAAAAAAAATGCACTTATCTGTGATCTTTTGTGTAGCATATATTGCTCAATTAAATCTATTTGTTATACTAATGTATGATTGTTGATTATCGCCTACCAGTGTAGTTTGATTTGGGATAAACACTACAATTCAGGAAGACGATATTGAGCTATAAATCCACTATTGATTAGAATATAATGAAAAGAATTTTAATCTAGTAATAAAACATCTTGTTCTTTATATTGCAGAAATGAAACATTACATTGTATATGTATTCCACAAATATTGGCTAATAAAAATAAATCTCAATGAGTGAGAAATGAATTAAAAGAATTCTTTATATATTCTTATTTTTCAAAGACTTTCATTTTTTATTTAAATATATAATAGAATAAAAGAAAGACAAGAATAATTACCAAGATAATAAATCCTATCACAAAGTAAATATTCTCGACCATTAGATCATCAGTTTCATTAGGTATAGTTGATTTTGTCCAATAAAAGTGTTTTTTACATCGACTGCAAAGCATTCGATTGCAACTCCCATTTTTTTGGATTGGTACATTACAACTTGGACATCGTAAAGTAAAACGTTGAACCCACTCGTCACTTGATCCTTTACAATCTTGTTTACGTAAATAATTATTTAATAAATTATGATTGTTATATTTTAATAAAATATCACATATAGCAGACGGTGAAATAATAACACGACAACCCAATTGCGGACATGTTACAGAACTTATTAAACATGATTCAAGGGCTGATACAATATGTTGATGTACACATGCATCACATACTTGATGAAGCATCGATGAAGAACAATATTTTGTCGAAAATAATTGAGTTACTCGATAATTATAACATACGTGACATAAGATTTTCTTATTGACTCGAGATTTTCAACAATATGGTTTATTGTAAGCTATATAAAATAAATATTTATTCAACTTTTGGAATAAATTTTCATCTTACCTTGTGATTGATTATTTGGCATCATTGAATGTTATTTCTTTTCTTTTTGCATAGTTTAAATATCTGCTATGCTGTTGATAGAGATAAAGAAAACAGCCACGACGTCGTCATCATCAACCTTAAAACAATGATTCCTATTGACTTTTCTCTGTTTTGACCTCACTAGGCATGCAATGAAAACATGCATTGTTCATTTAGTCATGTCAAAACTTTTAAAAATCTATCGACGAATAGACATCATGTAACCAATGTGTATCAGTACACAAATTAATTATGGAAACTAGATTATAACACCCAATTCTGATTATGCAGACAGATAGGAATAAAGACTATTGTTTAGCATACTGCCTAAGTGAGCAACAGATGGGCTAATTGGGTGTGGGTGTGGATGTGAATAAAGAGAAGACCCACACCCTTTTATTAAAAATTTTTTATCACTTTATCGATTGAGCGGATGTTCGTCGTTTAAATTTTGCGACGACAAAAAAAAAGTTATTATAAAAAGAAAGGTGGTCGTTTTCTAAAGTCGACTATTCTCTATTGAATAAGCCTAAAACAAAGTGGTCTAGTATGTTGGAATGTACCTTTAAAGGAGAAAAACATTTTGACCTGTTTCTTTATACGTCATCCATTAACCACTACTCCTCGAGTTTGTTATTGTTGATCACAATAAAATATACATTGTATTGATAATAAAATTAAATTATACCTAAGCGTATCAATGCAATACAAGACAAATATACATATAGAGGATATTAGAGAATTTCAAGTTCTATCGAAATTTAAAAATACTTGGTAAAAATTTATTCTCATTTTAAGTTAATTATAAATTGAAGAAAGTAGAAAAAGTAACGAATTTCAACACTTATCTACCAAAGATTCATTCGCTATATTCAAATTATTTTTCAACAAATAAATGCAAGGTGATAGATAAACGTATTGGATGACAGAAAGTTTTATAAGTTCTATTACAATGTGTAATTGTTTTTTTTTGTTTTAAAATATTTGTACAGCAATCAAAAACTTGGAAAACTTATTTCAATAACAATCGCAAAATTAACTCTGTAGAAATTCATGTGAATCTATTTGGGAATCTTTGTCAAATCTACGGCAATCCAAAAGTGTAGATAAATTGATTATCTACATCTACATCCACCTATGCTATAAAAAATAACTCTAGACCCATGTCCATATTTTTACTGTTTTGGATTGCAGGACAGTTCAATAAGATATTTGGTTTAAGGTATATGAATTGAAAAACAAAAGTTTTATTTTTTTTCCTCGACGAAATATTCAAAAACTTCTGTTGACAGTTTAATAACAGTTCGATCAACACGATAAAACAGTCAATGTGAAGTATTTAGATTGTTCTCAATCTTTTCAATGTAAAAGTTCATGTTTTCATCTTCTTTTATTTGATTAAATATGTGACGAAATATTACTTTGATAAAATGGATTCGATACGATTAATTATATAGAGAATAATTTTTACTTTCAAAATATCTTTTTATTTCTATCATTGAAAAAGAACGAAAAAATCTCAAATATATTATAAAAACAACTTGTCTGTTTTTGGTAATTGAAGAAATGTCAGTGATGAATGGTTTTTTTCGGGGAAATTTTTCTTCG